>PVIU01004669.1:0-123597 GCA_004026605.1 Ondatra zibethicus
TGTACCAGCTTGCATTCCCACCAGCAATGCAGAAGTGTTCCCTTTTCCCCACAACCTCTCCAGCATAAATTGTCATCAGTGTTTTTGATCTTGGCCATTCTTACAGGTGTAAGATGGAATCTCAGAGTTGTTTTGATTTGCATTTCTCTGATGACTAAGGATGTTGAACATTTCCTTAAGTGTCTTTCAGCCATTTTAGCTTCCTCTGTTGAGAGTTCTCTGTTTAGGTTTGTACTCAATTTTTTTTATTGGATTATGTGTTCTTTTGGTGTCCAGTTTCTTGAGTTCCTTGTATATTTTGGAGATCAGCCCTCTGTCTGATGTGGGGTTAGTGGAGATCTTTTCCCATTCTGTAGGCTGTCGTTTTGTCTCGTTGACCGTGTCCTTTGCTTTACAGAAGCTTTTCAGTTTCAGGAGGTCCTGAACTGTATTTCACTGCGTATGATATGCTGCCTTCTGCTTGTGTGTTTACCTGTGCGTGGACACTGCTTCCACGTTAGCTCTCATGAATGTTGCTATAAGACTTGTTTTTAACTAGACATCAGTGGCTTTTCATCATCAAATACCTATTTCTAACGTAAATGTTATTTAAAATGAAATCTCAAGAGCAACCTTGTGGCCTACAAACAGCATGCCATTCCTACCTCAGCCATCATCCATTTTAAAGACAGAAGAATCTAGTAACTTTGGGGAATATTTCATTGCCGTTTCTTATCTCCTTAAATATAAGATTTTTAAATGTTTTTTTCGAGAGAGTCTCATGTACCCCGTGTTAGATTCAAACTCAAATATGTAATATCGCCGAGGATGGCCTTGAACTGATCCTCCTGCCTCAGCCTCCCAAGTTCTGTAATTACAGGTGTGCACCACCACGTACAGCTCTGAACATAAGAATTTCACCTCTGTAGAAGTTTATTTTCATGTCACATGTGATATGAAAGAAGAAAGGGGTACTGCTTGGTGAGAGGAAGGGACTAGTGAGAGAGTGGCAGGGGAGATGGGAGAAGGTGGCGAGGTAGCGCTTGAGCAAACTATAATGACATATAAAAATGAAAATGCCATAATAAACCCATTATTTTGCATGCTCACTTGAAAATCAAAACATCTTCTTTATTAACATCTATTTTAGTTTCCTGTACACGTGTGCCTATGTGAATCTTTGTCACCTGTGGACATGCCCAAGGAGTTCAGAAGAAGGCAATGAACGCCCCGGAGCTACAAGCAATTATGAGTCTCCCTACATAAGTGCTGGGAACCAATTTGGTCCTTTGAAAGAACAAAGGCTCTTAACTGCTGAGCTTTCTCCCTGCACCTGCTTTTTGAGATGGGTCTCGTTATGTAGCCCAGGCTAGCCTCAAACTCACTGAGATCCATCTGCCTCTGCCTCCCCAGGGCTGAGATTAAAGATGTGACCCACCATACCCAGCCAATCAAATTTTAAAGCTAAGAAACCTTCAATATCTCATTAGAGTTCCTTAGGATGGCGATGTTGGGGGCAGGGATGAGAGGCATGGGATGGCTTGTGTTGCTCCTTTTGACAGAGTGCCATTGCATCGTCATCTCACAAGAAAAAGCTCTATCTTAAACATAACTGGAAAGAGTGTTCAGCTCCTAATGAAACTGGAAGATGTCAATAGGAAACCATTACTTATTTCCACAATGAGTCTGAGTTCAGCATCCATGGTTTTCCTCTTTTGTTTGTTTGCCATGTGGTATAAACACTGAAAGTCTTAACCTTGCAGGTGAGCAGTTGCTTTGCTACAACTCACTAGTCTTTTGATTTTTGTCAAATATTTTGAAAGAGGAAAAAAGAGGCAAGCATAATCTTGCCTCTTTATCTATCTATGTAGTCTATCATCACATTTCACTTAGTTTTGTTTATTTATTTATTTGTGTGTGTGTGTGCATACATGCACACATGTGCATACATTTGCCATGCTACACATACGGAGATCAACAGGACAGCTCCTAGAATTGGTTCTCTCCTTTTACTCTGGGCTCCAGGAATCAAATTACGGTCATCCGGCAAAGGCAGGGGCTTCTAAAGGTCAGAGGACAACTTGTGGGTCCCAGGGATCACATTCAGAGCATCAGGTTGGCAGCAAGCTTCTTTACCATCTGAGCAATCTCACCACCAGCCCCTGAATAAATGTTTCCTGAAGACTAGATGCGGCACTCTGGTACAAACATGAACCCAATCAGGTCTCTTCTTCAAGAGGCCATGGGTCTGGTAGGCTAGTCCAAGTATGCTCAAGGTCCAGATGACACAGAGAAGGACATGCATAATCTTTATTACTTGGAATTGGGAATGCTGGGAAAGGATAATTCCAACAGGAAAAGTTACCTCATTGATCTGGGTCTTTGTTTTATTTTCTCTTGTTTTGCTGAGATGGGCTTTCACCTAGTCCAGGCTGGCCTTGAACTTGCCAGAGGCTGAGGATGACTGAATCCCTGATTCTCCTGCTACTCTTTTCACGTGCTAGAATTAGAGCTGTGCAACACAATACAGTGCTTGAGCTGAGTCTTGTAGAAGAGTTTGAGAGCAAAGAATAATAGTACATTCGATGGTGCTGAGGCAGAAAGAAGCTGAGTTGGTGTAGGAGGTTCTTCTGTCTATGTGTTGCTTTCATTGGTTAAATAAAGAAACTGCCTTGGCCTTTTGATAGGGCAGAACTTAGATAGGCAGGGGGAAAAGAGAACTGAATGCTGGGAGAAAGAAGGCAGGCAGGGAGAGTCGCCATGGAGTCGCCAGAGTCAGACATGCTGAATCTTTCCCTGTAAGCCACGACCTTGTGGTAAACACAGATTAATGGAAATGGGTTAGATCAAGATGTGAGAGTTGGCCAAGAAGAGGCTAGATATAATGGGCCAGGCAGTAATTTAATTAATACAATTTCTATGTGATTATTTCGGGGGTTAAGCTAGCCGGGCAGAGGGATGCAGCCTACTCGCTCCTCCTGTAACAATTGGCACCTCAACATGGTTGACATAAAATTTGAGAGAGCTTCAAAAAAAAAATACAGAGTTTAACAGAGTTTTTGCTGTTTGCTGGCAGTGTGTCACAGAAAGTTTTTCCTGATTCAGCAACCATACCAAAAAAAAAAAAAAAAAAAAAAGCCACACGGTTTTAAAACGTGGCTTCCTAGGCTGTGCCACCAGCGCAAACTCTGGCTATAAAGTATTTCAATGGCATTTTAAGGCTTGGGTGTTTCTGTGCCCACTAGGGTTGGGAGGAAACTGGCTGAGACCATGCCTGTGACGCAGCACTCCCTGCCTGGGCAGGAGGTAGGATCAGGTTTACTAGGCATGCACAAGCAGGAGAGCATGGCTGATTTCTGCCGCCATACAGAGAGATGTTTCCGGGCTGCACAGCGCTC
Source organism: Ondatra zibethicus (assembly GCA_004026605.1). Classification (NCBI taxonomy): domain Eukaryota; kingdom Metazoa; phylum Chordata; class Mammalia; order Rodentia; family Cricetidae; genus Ondatra; species Ondatra zibethicus. Next base: position 3,378 of record PVIU01004669.1, read on the forward strand.
TGCCTGGCTGATTTGGCTGTAACTCAGATAAAAAGCTCATTCTCAGAGTTAAAGTGCTGAGTGTGGCTCCTACCTGGCAGCCCCAGAGCTAGCAGAAATGGTACATCCACCATTTTGAAATTGGAGAGAGGTGGAGCCAACATCCAGAGCAGCTACAACCAAGCTGCTTAGCATTTTAAAAGCTCTTCAAGACAATAGAGAATTAAGGACAATGCAATAGGACAGATTCAGACATAAAAGACCTCTAAATGGGTGACAGTGTTAGATAAAGCATGTAGGCTTGGGAGAGAAAAGAAAAACAGTATAGAGAGTCATAAAATAAAGTTAATGCTTTAAAAAAAAGGGTAAAGTCTTTAAAGAGACAGACAGTACAAATATTGATAGATTAACAAGAGTAAAGAAAAATAAGCCACGTAAAAATGGAAAATTCACAGAGAGTCTGGATTATGTATTTTATTGTGTTGTCTTTAAATTTTTTGACTGTGAAGGAGCTAAGTACACAGAAAATTTTCATTGTTATGGGCTGGAGAGATGGCTCAGAGGTTAAGAGCACTGGCTACACTTCCAAAGGTCCTGAGTTCAATTCCCAGCAACCACATGGTGGCTCACAACCATCTGTAATAAAATATGATGCCCTCTTCTGGCCTGCAAGGACATATGCAGGCAGACTACTATATACTTAATTAAAAAAAAAAGAAAATTTTCATTGTATGTGCTGCTAAGCTAATCCAGCATTTATATCATAAAGGTATCTTGACTTCAGAATTTGGGTCTAAGGATATGATGCTTTGGAAAAGAGGTTCTTCTTTTGTTTTCACAGAAGATGAGACCCTGTGTATTGCTTCTAGACCAATATGGTATGATAGACCACACCCTCCTGAAAGGTCACCGTGAACACCTTTAGAAAATTACTTCACTCAACTGGTGACTGAGATGAACCTAGCACATAGGATAGACCATGAAAGACCTGATTAACAGCGCCCCCATTCAGCACGAAGCAGTTTGGAGAGAAATAACTGTGCCCATATTCCCAAATAATGTTTATAAATGTTCTTTTACATTTAATGGGGGATATGATATAGATGTGAATAATTTGCATTGATGTGAATCTTGGTTTACTGATAGTAATTTAAGGTCAATTTTGTTATATGCATATTTCTGCTCTTGATTAAAGTATTGTGATTGTGTAGTTCATTTAAAAATGTAATGTATAATTAGGAAGTATAGGTCATTAATGGATAATCATTGATAATAGTCAAGCTTGTAGTCATTTTAGTTAGATTTTCTAGATATATAGAGATGCATTTCAGTTAGATAGGCATTCTTCATATCTTTCAAAGACTACAGAATATGGCATTTAAAATGTTTTAATAACTTAGGGCTTTTCATGACAATGAGACATGTCTGCTCCTGGCAGCACCAATCTACTTCAAGAGGAAGATGGGCATCGAAAAGGCTCCTTATGGAGTTGGTTAGCCATTTGGGCAAGAAACTGCTCTTGCCTGGACTGTTGCATAAACTGGACATGAAGAACCCACAGAGAAAGGACTGCTGAACTTGCCTAAAGGTAAGATGGTCCTTCAGGGTTCCTGCTTCATGAAAGAGTCTGCGAGACATTCTGCAGGACACAGAAGAAAGTGATTGAGGGGCTGGAGAGATGGCTTAGTGGTTAAGAGCATTGCCTGCTCTTCCAAAGGTCCTGAATTCAATTCCCAGCAACCACATGGTGGCTCACAGCCATCTGTAATGAGGTCTGGTGCCCTCTTCTGGCCTGCAGGCATACAAGCAGACAGAATATTGTATACATAATAAATAAATAAATATTAAAAAAAAGAAAGTGATTGAACTATCTTTGAAATTTCCTGCTTCATGGAAAAGTCTGCTGGATACTATGGGCCTGTAGGCTGAAGATGGATGCCCCAACAGTACAGAATAACTTTTGGGTGACTGTCCAGGCAGCAAGATGTCTCTGTCACTTCTAGAGTTTTGGAAGCTGCTTACAATGTACTTCCTGTTTACTTAGGTAATATTATATCCTTCTTGAGTCTTTGATGGAGTTGAAGAATGGTTAGTTATAGTTTTTCTTTGTTATGATAAAAGATAAAGTAGATATAAATATTGTAACTGTAATTCTTGCTTGATAACTGTTTTGTTATATGTAATTTTACTATGTTAAAGTTAAAGCCTTCCTTTTTGTTTAAACAGAAAAGGGGAAATGGTGTAGGAGATTCTTCTGTCTATGTGTTGCTTTCATTGGTTAAATAAATAAACTGCCTTGGCCTTTTGATAGGGCAAAACTTAGATAGGCAGGGGGAAAAGAGAACTGAGTGCTGGGAGAAAGAAGGCAGGCAGAGAGAGCCGCCATGGAGTTGCCAGAGTCATATATGCTGATTCTTTCCCAGTAAGCCACGACCTCATGGTAAACACAGATTAATAGAAATGGGTTAGATCAAGATGTGAGAGTTGGCCAAGAGGCTAGATATAATGGGCCAAGTAGTAATTTAATTAATACAATTTCTGTGTGGTTATTTTGGGGGTTAAGCTAGCCGGGCAGTGGGACGCAGCCCACTCACTCCTCCTGTAACACTGAGCCTCCATGGAGGAATGGATACCAAACCTAGGAGAAGTGAAGAAGTCAACTAGGAGGAAGGGAGGAGATGGCGCCATGGTGACAAGTGTCACAAGGCCTCACAGGCAGCATATAGGACCAACCAACATTCTCCAAGGGGCCATGGGAAGCCCTTTTGGGCCCAGGTACTGAGTTCCCAGAATGAAATTTTTACTAGTAGAGACCAAAATAAAAAGAAGTTGATCATTTCAGAAACCATTACAAAGGTCCTAAAAGCAACCTAGTTCAACTTGGGGTGGGGGTGTCTCAAGTAGGGGAACATAAAAATGAAAGTTAAGCGAGATTGATATTTTTATTATGTATGTATACATCTATGTCTGTCTGTATGTGTGTATATATATGTATTTATGCATGCTAATATGTGTGCATGTATATATGTGCATATGTATATATATGTATGCATGCATTCAAATATGTATGTGAGTGTGTATATATGCATGTAGGATATATTTTGGGTATTATGGAAGTTTAAACTCCCATAAACTCATAGGGAAAGGCACTATTAGACGTGTGGCTTTGTTGGAGTAGGTGTGGCCTTGTTGGAGAAAGTGTGTCACTGTGGGGGTGGGCTTTGAGGTCTCATATATGCTCAACCTTTGCCCAATGTCTCAGTTCACTTCATGTTTGCCTATGGGAGCAAGATGTAGCTCCTTCTTCACTCAGCTCCTCCAGCACCACACCTGCCCGTGTGCTACCTTGTCCTGCCACAATGACAATGGACTAAACCTCTGAAACTGTAAACCACCCAATTAAATATTTTCCTTTATAAGAGTTGCTGTGGTCATGGTGTCTCTTGATAGTAGTCGAAGCCCTACCTAAGACAGGTGTAGCACTGAGGCTTGAACTGGGGATCTCACATGTGCTCAGTGAGTCTTCTACCAGAGCTCTACCCTGGGTCCTTCACAGGCATGTGTTTTTAATATAACATTTTTGTTTATTCTCTGAGAAACTCATACATACGTGCAATGTTATTTTGATATTGTCACCACCACATTCACTCTCTGACTTCTCTCAAGTCCCCCGTCCCTCCTCCCAACCTCATGTACTCTTTTTCTCTTTTTTTGATAACCCACTAAGTCTAATTAATGCTGCCCATACGCACATGGGTATGGGGCCATCCGTGGGAGCATGCTCAGCCTATCAGGGACTACACCCCTAAAGAAACCTTACTCTCCCTGTCCTCGGAGCCATCAGCTGCCAACAGTAGGTCCTCAAGTGTCCCTGCCCCAATCATGCCCTGTTGTTCACAGGCTTGGTCTTCTTCAGCTTGGACAAGCAGCCACAGCTGCTGTGACTTCATGAAAATGAACAGGGCTCTAAAAAGAAGACATGTAAGTGGCAAAAATTATTTTTAGCCATTAGGGAAACATAAATTAAAACCACTTTGTAATTTTCTCTTACTCTAGTTAGAATGACTGAAATGAAAATAAATGACAACGAAGCTAGCGAGGATGTGGGGAAAGGGGCGTTTCATTCGCTGCTGGTGGGTGTGTGGTCTGGTAAAGCTACTCTGCAAACCAGGGAGAAGATGACTCAAAAGACTAGAAATAGGACCACTATAGGACCCAGTGTATCAAGTATTGTGTACACATATATACCTATATATACATATGCATAAGTATGTACACACACACACAACTTATTAGAGCGCTGTGGTCTGAGTAGACAAACAATGGCTGTCCCCTGACAGAAAGGCCAAAGATCTGGCAGTTGTCAATCCATGAGACTGGTGTCGCAGCTGTCCCCATCTGATGCTGGAGTCCCAGGGAAAGCCTAGGGACTGGTGAGTTTTCAGACCATGTTGAAATCCTGAATAAGTAGGCTTTAACACCATTGAAGGGATGGCTCAGGGTCAGAATCGATGAGCTTGCCAGGGAAAGTGAGGGCAAACAGGAGAAGCAAATTCTTCCTTCTTCCATATCATTTTTTTAATGTGTGCTGCACCAGAAGGTGTGGCTCAGATTTAGGATGGGTCTTCCACCTCAAGTAATCCAACCAAGAAAAATCCCTCCTAGGTGTGCCCAGCTACTCGGGTTTAGTTAATTTCAGATGCAGTCAAACTGACAAGCAAGATTAGCTGTCACAGCTGGCTGTACTACTCCTGGGCAGTCACTCAAAAGATGACAGACCCTGCTGTCGAGACACTTATTTATCCACATCCACTGATGCTTTGTTGATAATAGCTAAAACTTGGAAACAGCCTAGATGTCCCTCAACTGATGAATGGTGGTACATTTACGCAAAGGATTCTTACTCCGCTGTAAAGAAAAATGAATTAGCAGAACTCTCAGCCCTAATCGGAGAAGCTAATACAGTGGAAAGTGTTAATGTGATGACTCCATGGAGAATAAATCTGTGGAGTGCCCAGACAGGAATGGGACATCTCTATCACTCACCCTTCCCTGACGCTCAGGGGATGTCATGGAAGGAGGAGGAAGGATTCGAGAGTCAGAGGCTGCTGAAACAGTATCTTCTAGACATAGCAGGACCACTTGACATGTATTTGTGACTAAGATACAATGAGTTCCTTGTAACTCCAGAGTTACCTGTTCTGTCTCTGCAGACCTGAGCTGATGAGGGACGCAGCTGGCCACTTGGGAGTCACGATTCCAGGATGTCTCTGCTGTCTGTGGCACAGACCCTTATGCACATTGATGACAGGGGTCTTTCCCACTGCTGTAATTCAGCTTCCATAGTTAAAATCATTTCACTCCCATGTTTTAAAAGCACAGGACAAAGCTCACTCAAGGGTGCTTCAGTTACTTTTCTATTGTGATTAAAACACCACAATCAGAGCAACTTATAAAGGGAAGTCTTATTTGGGGATTAAAGTTCCAGAGGGATCGGAATCTATCACCATCATGGTGGGAAGCATAGCAATAGGCAAGCAGACATGGCGCTGGAGCAGTAACTGAGAACTCGCGTCCTCGTCCACAAAGAGGAAGTAGAGAAAATGATGCACTGAAAAGCCTGCTCCCAGTGACACACCTCCTCCAAAAAAAAACCCATACCTCTTAAGCCTTCCCAAATAGTTCCACCAGCAGGTCACCAAATATTCAACAAATGACCCCATAGGGTCATTCTCATTCAAGCCAGGACAAGCGCTATCATCTATTCTGTCTTTCATATCTTAAGAAATAAAGGTCAGCCATGGTGGTGCATATCTTTGATCCCAGCACTGGTGAGGCAGGGGGAAGCCGATCTCTGAAAGTCTGAGGCTAACTTTGTCTACATAGTGAGTGAGTTCCAGGCAAGCCAGGGCTACATAGTGAGAACTTGTCCTTTAAAAAACAGGACAAGAGCCAGGCAGTGGTGGCTCATGCCTTTAATCCCAGCACTCCGGAGGCAGAGGCAGGCGGATCTCTGTGAGTTTGAGGCCAGCCTGGTCTACAAAAGCTAGTTCCAGGATAGGCTCCAAAGCCACAGAGAAACTGTCTCAAAAAACCAAAAAAAAAAAAAAAAAAAAAAAAAAACCAGGACAAGACATTTGTGTGACAGAGTACAGTCACTGTCCTTTGTGCCACCCCTTTCTTCAAACTATCCCATGTGCATATCACATGATGGGTGCAGGATATCAGTTGCTATGATGGACAGGCCCAACCCCCGCTCTCTGCACACCTGGGCTAAGCGAGCAAGCATCTTAGAACTATGCAGTCACATCAGCTCTGCTGCCTGCTCCAGGGCGGATGCCGCTGTGGTTAACATTGAGACATCGGCTTCTGTGAAAAATATTATTGGGGTCACATAAGATCTTTGGTGGGTTTGATGTGTTGCTCTGGCATTCCCCTCACCTCCCATGGCGCTCTGTGCAAAGGGGGGCAGCACCCTCATGTCTGACAGTTTTCTTAGCTGTGAGACTTGAAGACCCCTAAGCCGGCCATAGCTCACTTCTGCGAGATTGAAATGGAATGATCTTCACCCCAACTGTCCATCATCCTACTTAGGGACCTCATTCTGAAGATGCACATAACTGAAGGTTAACTGTGGCCCTTGTCTGAAAATACTTTAGTGTCTTTCCACCCTCTTTCATATTCTTCTGACTGTACTCTTTGGCCAGCAGGGTCCTGCGAACAAGTTTCTGCAGGAGGAGCAGGACCAAGTAAAATAGGAGCCTGCCATCTAAAATAAGCTTTGTTGTATAGATGGCCTAAGTCTGTGCGCTTCCTTGCTGTCCTCGTTCATGTAAGTTCAGAGAAGCGCTGTGTCTGCCCAGACACACACACACACACACACACACACCCTATGCACACAAATATCTATACACACTACATACGCATATACACGCAAGCATATGCACTATACACATATACATACACACACACACACACTTGCAGACACAGGCATGCACATACACTTGTTGGTCATTACCAAGGCTTTTCTTTCTCTAATGCCCTCATCTTCTATTTGAAGGCACTGTGTGGGGCACCAGTAAGATAGCTACCAGGGTAAAGGTGCTTGTTGCCAAGCCCGACAACTTGAGTTCAATCCCTGAGACCCACATAGTAGAAGGAGAAAACTGACCTCCATAGTTGTCTTCTGGCCTATAGTGCTGAGGCACATTAAGGTATACACACACACACACACACACACACACACACACACACACACAATCAATCAATCAATAAGCGTATTCTTTTTCTTGTAGGCCAGGCTGGCCTCGAACTCACGGAGATCTGCCTGTCTCTACCTCCCAAGTGCTGGGATTTAATGTGTGTGCCACCACTACCCTAAATGTATTTTTTTAAATGGAAAGTATTGTGTAAACTTTATAATTTCAATGATATGGTGTTACAGGAATATTATATCTCTGTATACAACAGCCTTGAGGGTGCAGTAATTACATGAAACAGGAAACTGCCTAAATGCCCACTAAAAGAACTAAATTTTGAGACAGCCATGTGGAATGCATCCAGGTAAAAGAATGAAGGAGGTCTACATTAGTAGTGTGAAAAGTTTTTTCTTCTATTCTCAAGTAAGAAAATTGAAAATATATATAAATTCATAACACTACCCTTGCAGTACATAATTCGAAATAGTAAACACCTTTGCACCGGCAACATCTAAGAAACACAGCCACTGCTGCAGTGATTTTGACTGAAGGACTAAGAGCAATGAGGGGAGATGAGATAGAGGCTTTCTCTGTACTCATTCCTGTATTGCCTGACATTTTAAAACTGATAGTTGTTTATACCTTGTCATGTGTGCCTGTGTGGGGGTGCACAAATATGGGGTTACAGGGGCACATGTACAAGTATGTTCAGGAGTGAGGAGGCCCAAAGTTGGTATCTTTCATTGCTCTCTGCTTTTTATTTATTTGTTTGTTTGTTTTGTTTTTTGAGACAGGGTTTCTCTGTGTAACAGTCCTAACAGTCCTGTAACTAGCTCTTGTAGACCAGGCTGGCCTCAAACTCACGAAGATCTGCCTGCCTCTGCCTCCTGAGTGTTGGGATTAAAGACGGTGCCACCACAGCCCAGTGCTCTCCACTTTATATACTGAGCCATGGTCTCTCAGTTGAACCCAGAGCTCACTGATAGAACTAGTCTTGCTGGTCAGCTTATGTTCACATATCCTGTCTCTCCCTCCTAGCAACGGAATTACATGGATGCTGGGGATCTCAACTCAGGACTTCATGCTTGCACAGCAAATATGCTACCTGAAGAGCCATCTCCCCAACCCCCTTGTCTAAAATTTTTTCAAGAATATATTACTCGTGTGTAGTAGCCCACAAGTGACTTAGTTTCCATCTGGAGTCCATTCTGGTTTAAGAGCCATTTGAGTTCAAGCTTGCCTGCTCTGCTTGCTCCAGTATCCTTGAGGGCTATAAGAAAGTTCTGTTTAAGCAGACGGGAAAGAGCATTTTGCCCATGAGACAAGAACACATTATCTAGTAGAAAGAATGCTGCTGGTGCCAAACCTTAGGGCACATCCAGATAGAAGGAGCTGCTTGCTCAAGGACAGGAATCGTCTTGTTAGATTCGGACTGTTTGTGCTGTGCTTTGTTCTGCTTTGTATAGAAGCAGGCTCTGAAATAAACTCAGGGCTGTGCAGAGTCAGGTGGCAGTCCCCCGAATCTATCCTATGTTTTCTGTCTCAATTTCTTTCAATCTGACATTTCCTTAATCCTCGCGCCCCTACCCAGATACCCCCAGTGATTTTGTTGGAGCAGGCTCCAATATCTTTGTCATTTATAAAGTCACTTCAGAGCTGATGTGAAGTTTGAGTAGGTACTGTGGTTGCCATGGGAGCCTGGTGACCTGAACTCAATCCCCCAGAAACTATGTAAAAGTGGAAGGAGAGAATGAACTCCACAAACTTGTCCTTGATTTCCACATTCATGCTGTGGCATGTATGCCCCTCCATCACACACAATAATAATAAAATACATAAAATTATACTTTAAAAACTCTAAAACAAGAAATGTTCAGGTTAGAGTAAGCATTTAGATGTTCTAAGAGAAGGAAGCATTGAAACCAAAGCTGTTTTGAAAATCTCATTCAATACTTGTCTGTCTGTAATCCTAGCACCCTGGAGACTGAAGCAATCAGATTACCATGAACCCAGGGCCTGCTTGGACTACACAGTAAGTTCCAGGCCAGCCTAGGCTACAGAGTTGAGATCTTCTCTTCAAACAAAAACAACAGAAAAGCAAACCGCTTTGGGGGAGTGCAGTTCAGTAAACACGTTAGGATGTGACATCAAACGCACACACTTGTTCCTGTAAGCTGGAAATGGTGGCTCAAGCCTGTAACACCAGTACTCTGGAAGCCATAGCAAACAGATTGCCACTGGGCAGAACTCAGAGTGTGGCAGAGAATGCCAGGCGACTTGCCTCAAGCTATAATCAAACCTTAGCGTGAGAGGTGCACCCTGTTTGGGATTCTAAGTGGGAAAACACCCCTAAGTGGAAACCCTGGAAAACTGAGAGGAAGGCATATCACTGGGACCTGCAGCTTTCAGGACAGCAGTGGGCAAGAAAGAATGAGTTACACGTGTGCCAGGGACAGAAAAGAGTAAGTACCTGCACACACGGGCATGCGCGCTCACTCCCCCGCTTTCCTTTGAGTAGAGCAGGAGAGAAATGAGGTCCAAGACAGACAGCACAGGTCCTGGCATTTGTCAGGCAGAGAGCAGCAAGGGCTTGAAAACACAGGAGTATGTACACAGTGAAGGAAACATCTGTCTGCCTGTGAGGCTGTGGTTGCACAAGGGACAGAGGCTTCGGTGACACCAGCACCTACCCAAGGGCTAATCCCCAACCAAGTCAGGGAGCTGTCTTCATCCAGCTCTGCAGGTCGTGGGGAGACATTGTCAGGTTCCCTGGACGAGAATGATGGTCACAGTATGTGGATGGACCATCCAGTTAGAGGGAGTTTGGTGTGGAGGCTGTTGCCATGGCTCTAAGAAGGGAGGAGACTTTACTGAGTTTCCCCCCTGGGTGGGAGGCCAGGGAAGGATTTTGTCAGGAGCCTAGTGCCACCCAAGGCTCCTGCTGAACCACACCTCCTTGGAATTCTCCTTGGTGGAAGGTGCAAGGCCTTCTGGTTAATATCCCGTCTGCTGGGATCATTCTGAGTCTGATCTTTTCTCTTTCCATCTTAATCTCCGGTCTAGTCCTCATTGTAGGGGGAGGGGGAAGCACAAAGCAGCATAAGGGGCTCTGCTGAGAGCAAAGGAAGTGGGAGAGCAGGAGGATCTAGAGTTCAAGGCCAGCCTTTGCCACAAAGGGACTTTGAGGCCAGTTTAGGCTACCCAAGGAAAAGAAAAAAGAGTGGGCTCTCCTCTCCTTTCTTTCCTGACACTCTATTTTATTAGTTTAAAATTTGATCTTTCTCCTTCCTTTTTTCTGCCATTCTTGAAATTGAACAACCCCCAACGGCCGCTTTCCAAGCTTGCTCTCTTCCCCTAACCTCTTTTCTCAGCTGCCCCCAGCTACTCTGCAAGGCTCTGTTCTCTGAGCTCCCTCGCCCCTGGAAGGTGATAACCGCGAAAAGGAGGGGAACAGTCTTTTCAGTGGGGGCTTCAGATGACGTCATATCCTCAAAGGCAAAATCAGCTCAGTCTGCAGCCAGCTAAGAGCCCAGTTTCCTCACCCACCACGCCCCCTGCTCCTGGGCCCCACCCCTGGCGCCCTAGCTTGACCTAAAGCTGCTGGTGGGCGCACACCATGGCCTCGCCGGTGACCTGCTTTCTGTCGCTGACCCTGCTGCTTGGTGAGTTGATGATTCAGGGGAGGGCAGGGGCTGAAGTATGTCGAGGGTGTGGGGACTCCAGGCTCAGTCTCCTTACCTGGCACTTGCAGACCTTGTCGCTGAGCTCCAAGGTTCGGAACAGTTACAAATATCGTCTGCGAAGATGTCCCCCGAACTTGGCAAGGAGTTGAAGCTGAAATGCGCAGTGCTGTTGCCCACTTCGCAAGGATGCTCTTGGCTCATCCAGAAGGACGGCTCCGGAGTTAAACCCACCTTTCTCCTCTATCACTCTACAACCCGAATCAAAGTGAATGAGAAACTGGATGAAGATCAGTTCTCTGGTGACAAAAGTGGCAACGAATACACCCTCATCCTGAAGAAGTTCAGCGAGGAAAACCAAGGCTACTATTTCTGCTCTGTGACAAGCAACTCGGTGGTGTACTTCAGTCTTCTCCTGCCGGTCTTCCTGCCAGGTCTGCGCATGGAGGTCCCTTCCCCTGGGTATTAGGGGTCACATCGGGTCATTTTCACACACAGATATCCTCCTCTTAAATCTCCTGGGGCTCTTTGGGGGCTACTTTCACACCATCCCTATTTCACAGACCAGAAATCTGAGGCTGAGGTGCCAGGTGGGATTGGAGGTGCCCCGGATCTGGGATGGAGTTTGTATTGCCCTGTCCGTGTTGTCTCAGGGTGTAGAGCTTTGCACTGGTGGAGGGCCATGGCTGCTGAGCTGCAGGACCTGGTCCAAGAGCACTAGGCCCAAAGTCACACTTGACTCCACGTGTGCAAGCCGCAGAATGACCCAGCACTTGTTCAGGGGTTCCTTCTTCCTCTCTAAAAAAGCCAGGAAGAGGCACTTTCTTGGGTAAAAGCTAAGCGGGAGGAGGTTGGGGCAGTGATGCATTCATTCACCACACCTGCCTGACCCGCACTGTGCTCCTGCAGGGAAGCCCACCACGCCAGTGCCGCGACCACGCACACCAGTGCCCACTGCCGGGACATCCCGGTCCCCACGACCAGAAACTTGCCGGCCCGGGCCAGGTGCCTCAGGTTAGGAGCGCTCATGGTCTGCGACTGGAGCGGGCAGACAACCTGGGAGGCTACTTGCCAAGGAAAACCCTGATCCTGAAGGGACACCTGGACTGCGGAGAGGTGCTGGGGGTGGGGGCGGGGGACTGTTCCAGAGGGTTTTTAAATGCCATTCACTCGGATCTTGACAGTGGAGAAGAGGGGATTGGACTTCGACTGTAATATCTTCATCTGGGCACCCTTAGCCGGAATCTGCGGGGTCCTTCTGGTGTCCCTGGTCATCACTCTCATCTGCTGCCACAGTAAGTCCTGGGGAGTCCCCGCAGGGAGGAGTCTGGCCCACTCACGTGCTTGTGGGAGATAAAGTTCAGGTTTTGGGGGTGGCAGCTGCTGCCCTGTAGGACCCGTGCAGCTATCCTGAAGGCAGGGGACAGGCAGCCTCACTCCCACCCCCGCTGCTTGTAACTAAACCATGAGTTAGTACAGCCAGGATAGAGTAAACCCACCAGGGAAGGGGGCCGATGTAGCCCTGAGACCTGGCCCCAAGAAAGCTGGATCAAAACCATGGCTGATTTGTGATTTCCCCTTGATCCCACCCCACAAACCACTCACTCCTTTAAGTCCTGTCAGGTGACTGTGCCAACCAGGTCTACAGATTCCCAGACTCACTCACGTCTGCACTACACAATGTGTTGTCGTGCCTGTCCCGTGGTCGCTGTGTCCCGTCCCGCCCCTTCCCCCCCCCCCCCCCCCCACTGGAGACAGGGTTTCATGTTGTCTAGGCTAGCCTAAAACTAGTTATGCAGTCTAGGCTAACCCCCAAAGTTCTGATCTGATCCTTCTGCCTTCTTATATTTGGGAGTGTTGGAACTACAGGCATAGTCAGCCAAACCAAGTTTAAAATGTTTTCATTTTTAACTAAAGCTTGAGGACAGGGTCGGCAAAGTAGCATTCACTCGGACTCTAAAGAGTTACAATCCTCAAAAGACTGGAGAAAAGAATGCTATTGAAACGGTACTGGAGACTGCAAGAGACATTCACCTCCTTTCTCCTTTTCTTCCCCATCTAGGGAACCGAAGGCGCGTGTGCAAATGTCCCAGGTAAGTAAGTCTCTGAACTCTAGGCTTGCTCACCCTGGGCAGCCAAGGTCCCAGTGGTCCTGGCTGCCCAATGGCAGAGGTGGCTCGGGAATATTTCCCAGAGAGAGGTCATGGCAGTGAAGAACTGGGGGCAGGGGACCAGGAGTCAACCAGTCTCTGAAGAAGGAGAAGCAGAAGGCTGGTAAGGGTTGGAATTCATGTGAGAAAAGGAAGGACCACAGAGGGCTTCATGGAAGAGCAGCGCAGCTTTCCAGAAGTCCTGTTCAGTTAGTTCACATCCTTTACCGCCATCAAAAAAAAAAAATTCTTTTTCTTCTCAACATAGCTCCCGGAGTACATGTGGTCTTTCTCTTGTTCTAGAAGATTCCATATGGGTGTTTTGAAGGTATATTAAGATACCCCTCTACTCCCCTCTTGATTGGTCAATTTTTTAAAAGAGAAAGTCAAGTTTTATTACTAAAATGTAATAAACAACACCCCTAGTTCCTAATTTCCCCATGAGAGCACAGGGCCTTCAGTTCCTGAGGACCTAGGGAATAAAAAGGACCAGAAGCAAAAGCAGTTAGCTTTCTGGTGGCTCAAATATCTGCCTCACCCAATTGTAGCACAGTCATTCTGAAATGATCAGAGTGACATTTAAGAAAGGTTCCAGTTTCCACTCTCTCTGATCTTATGTTAGGACAGTTCTTGCCCCCCAGGAGTGGTATGTAACAGCCCCTGCCCCCTAGGGGTGGCATCTAACTGCTCTTGCACCCCAAGGGTGGCATTATCTAGCAAATGTCCCCAGCTTGGCACTGGGGCAAAGGGGTTCCAGTTAGAATCTGTTTGAAGCTACACAGCAGCCGCAGCCTCATCTTGTAGATATCATCACCCCCAACTTTCAAACCACAGCTGCAAGATAAGGAAACCCATCTGAAGGGGCAGAGATGGGATCACAGTCAGATTATCAAAACCAGACCTCTTGTGTGCCGGTTGCCTGCTTCATGCAGTCAGCCTTGCATGCCCCATGTCCATGGGTCCCACATTATCAGAGGGCATGCCCATTGTGAATACCATCTTGGTCATTCTTCCCTAAACTATAAACAGATTTTACAGTTTTAGGTGTTACAGCCCATCTAGAGATGATCTGTGTAGCAGGGGAATGTGTAAAGGCTATATGCCGTTTTTATATGCAAAGATTTGGCTTTCCAAGGTGGATACCCCAAGCAGGGATCATATCAAATTCCTCTCTGGATAGCAAGGACAACTGTATGTTTTGTTCTTCTTCTCATTTCAGGTTTTGCAAAAATCTTTTTTTGTTTGTTTTTGTTTTTGTTTTTCGAGACAGGGTTTCTCTGTAGCTTTGGAGCCTGTCCTGGAACTAGCTCTTGTAGACCAGGCTGGTCTCGAACTCACAGAGATCTGCCTGCCTCTGCCTCCTGAGTGCTGGGATTAAAGGCGTGCGCCACCACCGCCCGGCATAAAAATCTTTAGTTATTTTGCCCTCCGTTTTTGTTTTTTTTTTTTTTAAAAAAAACAAATTCTCTTTTTTCTTTTCTTTTTTTTAAAAATATTTATTTATTTATTTATTTATTATGTATACAATATTCTGTCTGTGTGTATGCCTGCAGGCCAGAAGAGGGCACCAGACCCCATTACAGATGGTTGTGAGCCACTATGTGGTTGCTGGGAATTGAACTCAGGACCTTTGGAAGAGCAGGCAATGCTCTTAACCTCTGAGCCATCTCTCCAGCCCCCCAAATTATCTTTTTTCATTTTTCATACCAACCCCAGTTCTCACTCCCTCCCCTCCTCCCATTCCCTCCACACTCCACCCCCCCATCCACTCCTCAGAGAGGGTAAGGCACTTTGCTTTGGGGGAAGGTCCAAGGCCCTCCCTACTGTAGCTAGGCTGAGCAAGGTATCCACCCAAAGAGAAAAGTTTCCCCAAAAGCCAGTACAAGCAGTAGAGATAAATCCTGGTGCCACTGCCAGTTGTCTCTCAGTCTGTCCCAGCCAGACAACTGTCACCCACATTCAGAGGGACTAGTTTGGTCCTATGCTGGTTCCTTCCCTGTCCAGCTGGAGTTGGTGAGCTCCCATTAGCTCAGGTAAGCTGTTTCAGTGTGTGTCCCCATCATGGTCTTGATTGGATGTAGGTTCTATGGTGACATTTAAGATATTCATCAATCTGACTACAGGGCAAGGCCAGTTAGGTATGTCCTCCATTTTATAGAGAAGGAAACAGAGGTTTAGGACATTTGGTGATTTGTCTCAGGTCAATTGCTAACAACATTAGGCTTACAACTCACATCTAAAATTGTTTGCCTTTCCCGGTCAGTGAGCTGACTGAGGCCGAGTGCCTAGGACAACCCACTGTGTGCACTCCCTTCCAGCAGATGAAAGTATTTACATTTTCATATCCAGGTTTGCATTTTGCAGTCTTTGTATCTCCCTGTTGGAATCTGTGTTCAGCAGTTTAGCCATCACTTTAAGCAAAGGCGATGTAACAGTATCCAGTGTGACTGTGTTGCAGGGGGTATGCCGACCAAACACAGACAAAAGCTGTGAAGGGTTTTCCTTATTTTCGCGATCCGTAGTGTACTTGGTTGCTTCTGCAGGACGGTCACTTATGTTTGTTTACCTTTTCTGAATACTCTCATTTTGAAATGTGAAACAGAAAAGCCTGCTCTTGCCCTAAAACCTGGCACTGTACAAATTAGCCCCCTAGGAATTCACACACCTGAGTAGCAACTGAAAGGCAGACAAGTTTGGGAGGAGCCATTCGGGGCTCTCATCTTGCACTGAACAAGCACCCAGTTTCAGTGTGACATCAAGTTCAGGGACTTTGAGCTTCTCTGCTCCACTGAGGTGGTGCCTTAACCCTTCTGGAGCCTCAAGTCTGGGCTATAGGGATAAGAATCAGGTCACCTGGTGACTTAAAACAATTAGCCTTTAGGAAGCCTAACTGAGCTCAGATCCTGCTTCAGCAGATAGTTATGTGACCTGAGGCAGGTTCTCTAACCTCTCCTGAGCATACCCCTATATGGGTGTCACAAGGGCTAAAGGAAAGGGTAGCTGAGGTCATTCATCCATTCCTGCTGGCACCCTAGGGACAAGTTCTCAGAGCCATTAAAAACTGAGGGCAGTGTGTGCTGTTACTACATTAAAGAGGTTCTTCTTTTGTTTGTTTGAGACAGGGTTTCTGTGTAGCCTGGAACTTCTCTGTCCTGGAACTTACTCTGTAGACCAGGCTGGCCTCAAACTCAGAGATCCACCTGCCTCTGCCTCTGAAGTGCTGGGATTAAAGGAGTGTGCCACCCCAGCCAGGCTCATTAAAGAGATTCTTGCTACAATGATGGTCAATCTCCTGCCTCTCTTTCAGGCCTCTGGTTAGACAAGCAGGCAAGCCCAGCCCTTCAGAGAAATTTGTATAAGATGGCACCAGGAAGCCACAACCATTACATGATTTCAGAGACCTCTTCATGCAAGAGACCAAGCCCCCCTTCTTCAGCATTTCCCACATTCCTATATATTGTTCTCTGTATTATTTTAGTGGGGGTGGGGGTGGGAGCCATTTCTTTTCTTTATGCATTCATTTTGGCACGAAACAAGACCACACAATGTCTTCAGGACCACAAGGGTGGCAGCTCCGTTGTTGCATGCACAGAATGGGGTAAAGAGCAGAGTGACACCAGAGCTAGCTGAATTCTCAGGGTTAGGGGATGATCAGCACCCACCTGGTCATCTGCATTCCCTGTCTGCCCATCACACAGAAAAGGCTAAAGGTCAGAGATGGGGTCAGCCAGATCTGTAGGCCAGGAGAGAACCCAAGCTGGAGAACCTTTATGGGCTGGCTCAGGGAACTTGCCTCCATACCTTGAGCTCTCTTTTCTGGGCTGTGCCTGTGCAGTGTGCAGGCTGTGTAGTGTGCAGGCTGTGTAGTGTGCAGGCTGTGCAGTGTGCAGGCTGTGCAGTGTGCAGGCTGTGCAGTGTGCAGGCTGTGCAGTGTGCAGGCTGTGCAGTGTGCAGGCTGTGCAGTGTGCAGGCTGTGTAGTGTGCAGGCTGTGCAGTGTGCAGGCTGTGTAGTGTGCAGGCTGTGCAGTGTGCAGGCTGTGTAGTGTGCAGGCTGTGCAGTGTGCAGGCTGTGCAGTGTGCAGGCTGTGTAGTGTGCAGGCTGTGTAGTGGCGTGGGTCTGCCTCAAACCACAAGGGAGTGAGCAGTGTCACCTGTGATCTGCTCAGTGCTGGCCATGAGCACAGATGTCACACAGCAAAGACAGGAGAACTGCCCTTATGCCCCTGAACATCAGAGCTCCTTGCAAGGGACAGCAAGACAGGCAGTCCTAACTCCTACAAGTCTAGGGGTATAGTCAGTCCTGGAAAACCCTCTGTTGCTGAAGATCACCTCTATGAAACCCTTGGGAACTATGATTCTTTCTGCCGTTGTACTGCAGAGGGTGAGGTTTGACAGATATGAGTCGAGCATCTGAGCAGCTGTCGACAGATCTCTCCCATTTCTAAACATCTGGACTGGGATGTGCTCGTGGGATCACAGTTTATACTTTATAAACACAGAATCCTTGGAGAGCATTCCTTGGTACCCCTGGGAGGCAGATGTGCAGATGAGGCAGGGTAGGCTTGCAGGAAGAGGCTGGCTGTCAAGACTGTTATCCCAGTGTGAATTTCCTCTCACAGTATCATAGATGCTATGGAATAAAAAAAACCTGAAGGAACTAAGAGTCACCCATGATCTGATTATATATGCATATATATGTAAGAAAAACATCTTGGACTTTAAAAATGGATTATAACACACTTTTTGTATGTGGTTTTAGTAAATAAACATTTATATCATTTAATGGTTAAATAGTATCTCATATTTTGGTTGTGCTCCATTTACTACTTAATGTACATTGTTTCAAACTTCCCCCTATTTTTACACTATTAAACTTTGCACACATCTTTGTAGTGTGTTTACTGTTTTTACTGTTCAAGAAAGGGTGTCATGTACATGCTAGACTTGAAATCCCTACATAGTTGAAGATGATCTTGAATTTCTGTCATCACTTCCCAGTGCTGGGATTCCAGGTGTGTGCCACCACACCCTGTTTATGTGCTGCTGGGGCTATGTGCCACACATGTATCCTACCAACTGAGCTGCACCTCTCACCCCGGACATGCCTTTCTCTAGGGTATATACCTGAAAGCAAAATTATCAAGTCAATGCCCTCCTTCACTCTGTACCATTATCACATCAGTCAAAATGGACTGATCAACTTCTCTGTTGCCTTTTTTTTTTAGATTATTGACTTTATTATTTTGATATTTGGGCAAAAAACACAAGAAAAACATAAAATCTGGTAGCTTTTGATAACTGTTCTCAAAGTGGCCCTCAAAGAGATATGTCAAGAATTATAAATAAATAAAACATAGTACATATCAGGTTACCAATCATATAGTGGAACACATCAAAGGAACAACATATTTATTGAATATATATTTCTTTATAAAAGGTACATAAAATGACACAATGATTATATTGCTGACCATGAAGTCAAACTGCTCATCTTTGAAGTGGGAACAATAGTCATGATGCCCTCCACAAGTCATTTTCTGAAAATTAAACTGCATTATAGTGTAGTTTAATTCTACAGGAATATATATTATGCCCTTCAAAATACTACTATCTGATTTATAATACGGAAATTTACAGAAGTACTTTCATTACTTACTTCACCTTCATTGAATGCCTTATGCTAACAAAGAATGATTCTCTTCCTTTAATGAATGAATTATTTAAGGTCACACTACAAGGACTCTTTGGACTATTTTTATATTTGTAACTCATCTTTAATAAGACAATCTATACAAATTGGCCTGTTTCTAGATCTGAAGGCTTACTGATTTCATGTAACAGACTTAAATCAGCACTCTAGAAGAATCCACATGACCATGAGCACTTCATTTAAGAAAGCGTTCACAAACATCTTTTCCTGAGTTTGGAGGCAGGCCTGACATTAACAATACACATTCTCATGCTAAGGAGGAATTGAACAATTCTAGAAGGCGTATCAGTCTGTCCCCTATTCCATTGTGCAGGATGTGACACAATAGTTTTATTGAAGCTATGGTAGATCTGGCTGAGGATCATAACCCCAATCTATTTCCATACCTAAATACCCTACATTATCTTTTCTAAGATAAATATTATTTTGCTAACTCATTAACACAGGAACTTGAGTTTCTAGTACGCAATCAACACTGAACTGACAAAAGGAATAAGTCAAATTGTTATATGTAGAGTTCAATTTTGCCAGGCATGCTGGCACAGCCTTTAATCCCAGCACTTGGGAGGCAGGGGCAGATAGATCTCTACGAGTTTAAGACCAACCTGGTCTACTTAGTGAGTTACAGAATATACAAGGATACATAGTGAGACCCTGCCTCAAAAATCAAAACAAAATAAAAGTTTATTTATAAGAAAATGTTTTACTAGTTATTTCTAAGCAGTATGCCATTTTAATTTTCAAAATAATGTATTTGAGAAATATTTGGTATAGATATTTTTTAGAGATTTTTACTTTTAAACTCATATTTTTTACATATGCAGGACTACAAGTTTATAATCAGGGTCTTTTACTGCGAGGCTGCCAAGACAGGCACAACAACAGATGTTGGAATTACCTGAAGACATAGCTTTACTATCTTCTTTGGTCATAACTACAGATCCAGATGTTATATTGATTGCTGCTTCTCTGTCAAACACTTCTCAAATATCATCAAGAACTTGAATGGTGGCTTTGGGATCTGTTGCCTTTTTATTTTCTCTTGGTGACAGATGAGATGACAATTCTCTCACCATCAAGCAAAATCTTCACTTTTTTGCTGAGATAAAATATACATACTGGGGTCAGGGGATACAAGTCCTGAGTGTTAGTCACAGAGTAAGAACACCCACATGCCCAGAAGTGGCTCGAAACAGACAGGCACCAGACACCACCTGTCTACTACCAGGCCCCTGGTAGGGACTGAACCTAGAGTCTCACACAGTAACTTCATGTTCTACCACTGAACCATGTTGTTCAGGTTAGCCCCCAAACTCCAAGGTACAAGTGGTTCACCTGTTTCAAAGTCTTCTCATCATTAATAGTTGCCCATTAGTTCCCTAATAGTTGCCTCTCTACTTCCTTTTTAAGCTAGCATATACAATAATGCTGTTTATGATGCCCCTGTGAGCAGGAGATGGCTCTGCTTTGCCTGCTGCCGCAGCCTGAGCTCAGTTTCAAAGACTTCCACTCGGGTGAAGCTGGCATACTCTTTTAAAAAACTGTTTTTATCAGGCCAGACATGGTGGCTTAGCACTCAGGAGGCAGAAGCAGGCAGATCCTTGAGTCCAAGGCCAGCCTGGTCTACAGAGTGAGTTCCAGGACAGCCAGGGCTACATAGAGAAAACAAACCAACCAACCTATTTTGGTACTCCCCACCCCCCGCTGTGTGTGTGTGTGTTGTGTGTGTGTGTGTGTGTGTGTGTGTGCACTGTGCCATTGCATTGGTCAGAGGACAACTTAAAGGATTTGGGGGAGTTGGCTCTCTCCTTCCACCACATGAGTCCCATGGATTGAACTCAGGCTGCTTGGTGTAGTAGCAAGTGATTTCACTTGCTGAGCCATCTCACCCATTGTGAAGTTAGTGTTCCTGACTTCACTGCAGAGAATGTCAAGACAGGCTGGTATGAAGCACAGTTGGTGTTTATTTGGAAGAGATTTTAACAGATATAAGCTTGAAGGGTTAGCAGAAAGACGTGTGCTTAGAGAAAGGAAATGCACACTCAGTGTGGGTGTGGGCCTCTCCAGACTCACACTTGAGTGACTCAGAGGCTCTATTAGAATTCTGGAGACTCAAAGGATTTTTAAGGAATGTCTTTTTTTCAGTAAATAAAATGTGTGTGTGTGTGTGTGTGTGTGTGTGTGTGTGTGTGTGCCGTCCCTGTATATTTTCTCTTCAGCTTTCAGCTTGGATGCTTTGTGATTTGAATGGAAGTGGTCCCACAGGCTCACAGGGAGAAGTACTACTGGACGGTGTGGCTGCATTGGAGTAGGTGTGGTCCTGTGGAGGAAGTGGGGTTGGGGAGGGTGTCTCAATTGAGCTTTGAGGTCTCAGAAGCTCAAGCCAGGCCTAGTGTGTCTCAATTTCTATTAATCCACATTCTGTCATGTGGCTCTTTACCTCTCCTCCATTCTGTATGTCCAACTCTCCATGTCTAGCTGCTGAAATCCACCTCTCTTCTCCGGGAGAGTTCCAATCTCTGCCCGCAAGTACCACCTAACCTCTCCTGCCTTCAGCTATTTATTAAACAAAGCAAGGTTAAACAGGGACACATCTTTACAGTTTGCTCAAATATCCCACAACACATCAGAGAAAGAAAATTTTTTCTCTAGCTGTTAAACTGCTTTGAAGAGAGCCTTTCACATTTTTAGAAAGCCCTTGAGTCTTCTGGGAAAACAGCTCAGTTGGAAGGTGCTTGCCTAGAAATTCCCTGAACCATTGCCCGGTGAGTGGGTCAGAGTTAGCTCCTTTTTCTCCCAGCTGCTCCTCCTGCAACGTGTTCAAATCCTGCCAGTGGTTTGAGGACCTGAGGCAGCACTTAACCAATTTCTAAAACTGTAGCAGACCATCTCCATAGAAGAGACTAACGGTGGCAATAGCAGGGGTTGCTTAAGTGTGAACCATGTTTCGTAGTTCAGTTATTTGAATGTGTATTCTCTTGCAAGTGACTTCGTTTCTTGGTAACCAAGTGACCCACTTGTACAATGTAGTAATATTCCCTATCCCAAAAGAAGAAATATGCATCTATAGACTTGTTTAACGGGCTAGAGCCATGTTTCCAGGACAAGATACTGAAGAAGTGAGCTTTACTGAACTTTTCACAAGCAATGTCATGTTGATTGGGTCTCCCCAGCATTTTTTTTTCACTTATGTGTATGAGTGCCTTGATATGTCCCCCTTACCCCAACCAGAGCTGGAGTTACAAGCGGTTGTTGACTGTGGGGATGGCTTTTTTTTTTTTTTTTTTTGCCCCTGAAAATACCTCTTGCCTTCAGAAACTGAGCTTTCATCTGACTTTCCAAACAAGTTAAAAATGTGCCTGTGAGCCTGGTGGCGCACGCCTTTAATTCCAGCACTCAGGAGGCAGAGGCAGAGGCAGGCGGATTTCTTTGAGTACGAGAACAGCCTCCTCTAAAGAGCTAGTTAAAGGACAGTCAAAGTTACACAAAGAAATCCTATCTGAAAAACAGACAAATAAAATGCCTGTGATCAAGCCTGCTTCGGTTTAACTAGCCTTCAAAAAAATAATATAGTTGACTTTGTTACGCATGGGACTTGCATGTAATCAGCTTTTACAACCTAAATACAAAGCTTTAATCTTAAAATTATATCTTCCATGCCCGTGACACGTGTGTGTGTGTGTGTGTGTGTGTGTGTGTGTGTGTGATCATTTGCTGAAAGGAGCCAGTACGGTTGAACACAACTTTAAAAACAAGCAAGAATCCACCATAAACACTGGAAGTCCCCGGCTATAACCTGTTATTAGAAGTAATCTGGTTTGTGACTGAGTGACAGCCTGAGTCAACAGGGACCATAAAGCAACATCTTCCCTTGTGAATGTTAGGGAGAAATGATTAAGCGATTCCTCTTCCCTTTCTCATACCATGTTTTCCATGCTGTTCAATAAAATAAAGCCTTTTGTTACAGACAGACAAGACAGAGAAGTAGAGAATTCAAATTCGGGCTTTTGGTTTAAACTACTCCAGGAGAATCCGTTATCCTCTAATGTGGCATCAAAACAGTGAACAATGATGTGGGTGCTGGGAACTTAACTCGGATCCTCCAGAAGAGAATCAAGTGTTCTTAACCACAGTCATCTCTCCAGTGTCCAGGGTCTCCTTGTTTTTATCACTCCCAGGTAAAGAGTAACCTAGTAGACACACTTGTGCCTGGGGAGCTCAGAGCCCCAGGATGACGAGTTCCAAATGTGCCTGGAAGGGACCTGCACTGTCTTTCAGACATTGCTATCAGATGCAGGCCTGAATCAGCTTTCACACTCCTGGACTTACAGGAGCTGCAGGTGAAGGGAGATGGCCTGAGGGGATGGACATTCATGTCTTTTCAGCAAGGACGGGAGATCTCTTAGGAATTCAATTGTTACTCTTTAATGAGTGTTCTGTCTGCATGTATGTATGTATGTGCACCACACGCATGCCTGGTGCCAAAGTTGTCAGAAGAGGGCATGAGATCCCCTGGAACTAGAGAAACAGATGGTTGTGGCCACCATGTGGCTATTTCTCTGTAAGAGCATCAAATACTCTTCATCACTGAGCCATCTGTCCAGGTCTTTTTTTTTTTTTAACTGCTCTCATGGCCTGTTTTGTCATGGTGATTGGTAGGTGTCATTAGTCTTCAGTGGAAGTTGGGAGAAACCAGGCAAGTCTAGTCTGGGTTAACCCTGTGTTATAACATGACTGGTCATTCCTCAAATGGTCAACATGTCTACATACACAGCCAAGTAGAATCTGACCCAACCCAAAGGTTAACACAAAACAACAGATGCAGTGTGAAGGAAGAGATGTCAAGCATTTTCAGCAACTTCAGTCAGCATCAGACACCCACAGGTCCAAGTGCAGCGACTGTTTCTGGCGGTCACGCCCTTCACCTAAGGTAGCAACCATTATCATAACGTGGCAAAGGTATTATCTGCAGAATTGGAAGCTGCCAATATTATCTAGGTGTGTAACAGCACCCCCAATTAGCAATGCTCAAGTCAACTAAAAGGTAGTGCTTACGTGGGCTCTCCTCAGGGTTCTGTCCCACTTGTGTCACTGTGAGGAAGAACCCCACTGAGGAGCTGCCTCCAACACAGTGGCTTATAGGCAAGTTGCTCTTGGCCATGGTGTTTATAACAGTAAACCAACTACGTCAGACACCAAGGGAAACCTAACTATGGTGGCAAGATTCTGCTCTGAAAGACTGTCCAACACTTGGGCTGACTCTAGGGGCTCTTTCAGGTTGTTTCATGAGACAAGACTTTGGTAACAATCTCAATCTCTTGTTCTTGTTCTCTACAGATGATCTTGTTTCTTGTTGAGGTTAGACAATTCAGCCTCTGTTCTTACCCAGCAGTGCTGAGATGCATCCCACTTACCCTACGACCTGGAAACACAAAGTCCCCTCTTCTTCCCACACTGCTGGTGATGAGATGCTGGCAGACACACAGGAGATGCTGACAGGGACTTTCTCCTCTCACAATGAGCACCTCCACATCCCACCCGGACTCGTCACCTGGCGAGTTCACAGACTGGTTCCACAAACACTTTTTAAATGTGCAATTCTTTAATCTTAAAAAATATACACAGGAGAAGCCATATGTTTTACATAGGAATACACACATTAACAAAGCATTTCTTATAGTTTTCCAAACTCTATTATATCAGTCCGAAATTTATAAATTAAATATATCAGAATTTTTAAGTTAAAATGAGATCCCTGAAACTACTGGATATGTTAACTTCCCCCCACCCCCAAAATCAAATGAGCAGAGAGTATCAGTATGATTTAAGTAAGGTTTATTGTTACCTTTATTGCCTATAATCTAGAAGATGCAATTTTATTGTGCCTTTGCAAACAGGATACATCTCTTAAAAAACTGATCAAAAATTTCCATACATATAGCTCTATATGATAGATTACAGTGCAACACTATTCATAATTATAGAAACACTATAGAACCCAGGAGCACGGGGTAAGCCAAAGAAATACAATCCTGAGCCATCTGAGCAAGATGATCTGATGAGTTCTTAGTGTGGGTTAGAAAACATGGTGAAGTACATGCACGCTGCGGTCATGAATCAAACAGGGCCAACTGCGGTTGCTTGCTAGCTTTCGGGGTGATGGGGAATTTCCACACATGCACACTCATTCGCACTCCTGTGTCCTTCTGCTTCCCTCCCATCCCAGGACATTCACTCCAGCCCCTTCCCAAAAGAAATGTTCAGGCACTAAATCCTACAGAAGCCCACACCTGCCTGGCTGGGATTGGCTTAAGTCGGCTACTAAAAAGTGTAGGTATCCACCCATACCATGGAGCGAAGCACGTGCTATGAGCGAGTCTAGCTGCTTTTTCCTCTTTGGAAGTAAATGAAGCATATGCCTGCTACAGCTTAAAAACACCTTAAAAATTTTTTCCCTTGCTACATCTTGAAGTAAAATCAACAGTGGAAAATTTGCCCTAAAACTAACTGCCTCATCTGCTACTAAAATACATTTGCCACTCTGTTTTTGGTATCTACTCAACTGTAATTCAGAATGGAAAGTTAATGAAGCTTGTACCTGCTTATGGTGAACACTGCAGTACCACATATAACCTGTCAGCTGCAGGCTTATGAAACACCAAGCTTTGTATGTGATCCTTGCTACATATTCCTTCTCTGTGTTCCCCAAGACCACAGTATTCTATTGTAAGATAATGTACAGACAGTTCAATGGTGAAAAGTATTTGGTTTGTCTTCACCATACACATCCTAGAGATGAACCGAACAAGCCACATCTCCATACCTTCCCTGAAGATAACCTGAGTCAGCGAACTAAAGAGACGGACAGTATCGTTGTCAGTCTACTTAATGAGAGGTTGGGCTGGGAAACCAGAGGGCTTCTGTAGTCCACCAGCAGCTAGAATTGTGCAGATAATCCAAGAGCTCTTGGCTTTTGACACTGTCCTAAAGGCTGCCATCACTGAGGTGGAAACAATACACAGCATAAAAATAAGGAATCTGAGCTGCACAGCCTTTGGGACTGGCTATCTGGAGAGGACGACTGGGGGATCCACATCCCTACATGATTGGTGTGGGTTTAATATCTCCCTAAACATTAGCTGCTGTGGAAAAAGTAAAATGGAAAATTTACTTCCTTACTTTCTTATTTTCAATTAAATGCTTACACACTCACAAAACACATACTCTCTGAATATGAGGTGGCTCTTTTTCTTCAATTTTTTTAAAAATAAAGAGGCACCAATACCCGTTCATTTATGTATTAAAAGTCTCTATAATCATCACTGAACAGAAATGGCATCTGTGATGATCAAACAAAGAAGAGGAAATGACAACTTCAGCCACTGAGGAGAAGCTCTGGCTACACCAGAATCTAAACATTTGCTAGTACGGTTTTATTGGTTCAGCAGAGTCCCACGGCGGCCTTGGTCCACTACTGGGAAAGGAAATGGCTCTCAAAGAACTACAGCTGTTTCCAATGCCTGTTACCCATGTGACTGGCAATCGTTGCCACTAGCATAACCTTCTCTAGTAAGAGGCTGAAAGAGACAGATGGCATCCTCCTGCATGGTAGCATGAGCATGGCATCAGTGATAGCATGGTCTTATACCACTGTGAAGGAGGTTCTAGAGTATAAAGGTCCTAATGTTGTACTTCAGCATCTTTGGTCAAGGTCTGGCTTCTTCAAATCCACCTCTGCTGCAGTCAGTCTCTCACAGATTAAAAGTCCACACATGTAAAGAGCCTAGAACCTAATTTTCACGGTAAAACGTCAGATCAAGTTTCTATTCTTGGCCCTTGACCACTGGGGCTATAAGACCTTACTGAGGAAGCTGTAAGACCAAACACTTGCTAAACTAATTCTTTAATTTAAAGTTTCATGAGCTTCACAAGAAACTGCCAATGTGACTCACAGCACCAGGAGGACCAGGCAGAGCCTATGTCCTTAAAATGGCCTGAGCCAACTATTTGAAGGGTCTTGCTTCCAAAAAGGATTTGCCACCAGCCTCAAGAATATGTCTGTATCACACAAACTTTATGTGAAGTCTAAAAGTCATATAGATGTTTGAAGTTGAAAGGTAAGAATAAGTTATGGGGAAAAAAAACCCTAAAAACTAAATTTGGCTTAGGAATAACAGTTATTTATTTAAAAAAAAAAAAAAAAAAAGCCTGACACTCTAGAATTTAATTCAAAGGAAAACTTATCTACAGCAAATGAGTTTACACCCTTGACAGGATACTGCCTGGCACTATGCCTTTTCTCCTGAAGTTCAGAGGCATCTCTGCTCCTCTTTCACTGCTTCATGGGGTATGGGGGACTTTACAGAGCATCCCACAATGAAGCAGAAGTCATGTGAACCAGGCTGAGTTTGACCAAAGAATGCACTCTGAGCTGGGCCAATCATGATCCCGGCTAACCAACACAGCACATAGGAGCCATCAACATGAAACTGACCACATGGTCATTCCACAGGGCTTTTCTGAGTATTATTCTTTCCCTTCACAAGCAAATGCCAGCTCTCCCAGGTAAACATTTCAGCAAACCATCCAGGCTAGTACACCAATGTGAATGCCAGCAATTTCTAATTAACTTAGCACCAAAGCTGTTATCCCGTTCCCTTAAACCAAGTCCATCTGTATTTTAAAATAGGAAGAGTCACGTTTCTCTTTGCTTCTGTGTTTACAACTTCCTCATTTTCTCGTGAAAGTACTCCTATGTTGATGTTCAGATCTATGTCAGATGAAACAAAGTTGTAGACTATTTGGTGATTTTCACACAGCACTCTTCCCAAGGTGAAGTATTTCATGGGTTTAAGTCAGAATTATGTCCACAGAAGTCGTTGCCATGTAGTTCTTCATACAGAGAATAACTCTTACGCAAGGCTCTTTCTGGGGAGTGCAGTGAATGAAGACACCTCACAAAAGAAAAGACACTGTCTGTAGCCATTTGATTACTATACAGGTCCGCAGTCAACTCAAGAAGACGCTGCAGGATAGAGGCGTGAACAATATCTAATCCAACACAGAACAACGTGGCCACAGTACAGAAGGTGCTAGCGTCTATCCTTAATGACCTGAAGTGATGAATCTGGCAACTGCATTTAGAACTGGAACATGCTTTTCCCCTTCCACATACACAATGCTTGATGCTGGTGCACATATTTATAGCCACATGCACAACACTGTGTGTCTGTGAGGAACGACTAATGTGATACCCAGCCAAGACTTGAAGGCAGATTTCAAAGGACAGGGTGCTAAGACGGAGAGAGCATGTATCAACTTAGTAACACCCTTACTTCAGAATTCCATTTATTAAATATACTTTTTAAAAAGCACCTCTTGGTAATAAAAGCAAAGAACCAGTAATATCCCTTTCATTGTCATATCTGCCGGCTAAATTCATGATGGGATTTTAAACAGGAAGCCTGCTGGGGCTACAGACAGAACTCAAATGCAAGCGTGCTGACTTTGAAGCAAGAGCTGGAGCAGATAAAAACATCAAAAAATAACACAAATCTGGAATTTATCACAGCTTTCTTCCTTAAGCCAAAAAGAAAGACAAAACAAAAAAGCAAATTCGTTGTATAACCACAATTCAATTTGTCAAACTCCTATGAAGAATTTTCATTTAATTATGTAT
This sequence comes from Ondatra zibethicus, assembly GCA_004026605.1. NCBI lineage: Eukaryota > Metazoa > Chordata > Mammalia > Rodentia > Cricetidae > Ondatra > Ondatra zibethicus. The sequence goes on from PVIU01004669.1 coordinate 31,775, forward strand.
ATATAATAAGAAAAAAGGTTCTTCCACAAACACACTCAAGCTTACAATTATCAAGAAAATGACAGAAGTAAAAGCAGGAATATTAAACACAAGTCAGGAAGGTCAACTTCTGTTTCTGCTTTTAAGTAACAAAAACACCATATAGTAAGTACAAAACCTGCACTGAATGGCAACTGCTGGTGTGTTTACTTGATCAGAAACGGAGACCAAGAGTGATAAAAGCCCTATGGAACACCATCTGGAGCACGCCCTCGTGCACACTAGCGTGTCAGTAGCTTCTGGAGCACAGCTTATAAACCCGGCAGTCCTTGGATAGCTGCAGTCAATGGATTGCTCGTCTCGAACGTACCCATAATTCAGTTTCACTTACAAATTGCAAACAAACTCATTTCTTCAGAAAAATATCTGTTTGGCATCTCCTGGACTTTGTTCCATTGGGCAATATGGACATTTTAATCTAAACATAAGAGAGAAAAGAATGAGTCAAGGAACAAGGTCAGCACCGAGCACTTAGGTACATGTGCAGAAGCACAGCTTATATGTTTATTTTGCCTGGAGGATTAATTACGCCCCCTTAATGTAACTGCCAGCCACGCTTTGAAGGGTCACGGAAAATAAACTTCAGTCAGATCTTCACCTGAAAGCCTCTTCAATACTTAGTAACTGGTGAAAATTGTTTTGAAGATGAAACAAAGACAATTTTCTGAAAACTGATTCCTTAATTTCAGAAGTAAATCTAACCTAAGCCCACCAAGGTTTACACTGCACCTGCCCCTAACTGAATTTCAAATGTGTGAACTGAATTTCAAGGACAGCAGACACCCATCAGTGACAAAGAACACTGAAGGTCACCAGTGATCTGCACTGTCAGGGTTTCTGTGTGGTCTGGGAAGGGCAGAAACAGTTTCTTTCAAAAGCAGGAGCCCTTCCAGGAAAAGGTCTGCCCACCATGGTCCAGAACCAACACCAGTGAAGACTTCAATAAGTGCCTAGGCCAGAATACCTTTGAGACTTTTTTTTTAAGTTGGGCTCATTATCTATAAAAATTACCAATGTCATTGTACTTTGAACCATGATTACAATGGCAGGAATTTATCACATGTGGAGAACACACGCTGGTGCTGTATTCATCAATAGGAAACTAACTAAATAATTATACTTCAGAGTAGCCTACATTTCTGGGGAGGGAAGGCAGGAAGTAGGTTGAAACAATCTCATGTAGCTCAGGATGGCCCCTCCAACTTGCTATGCAGTTGAAGATCATCTTGAACTCTCTAGATCCTCCTGCTTCTGCTACTCAAATGCTGGGACTATAAGTATGTACAATCATACCATGCTATTCTGGTAACTTTAACAACAATAACAAACGGCTCTTTTGCAGCATATACAAAGAATCCAAAATAAATCCCTAACTGAGAAAAGCAAACCACAGAAAGGAAAAGGGTATATTTAGTACATTACTCTTAAGACCTTGGAGGGAATCAGACTACATTTATAACTCTATACTCTTAAGACCTTGGAGGGAATCAGACTACATTTATAACTCTAATCACCAAACCCTTGAGCAGATTAAACTAACCAAACAGATTAGATGTTAGCCACTTTCATTGACCAGGTAAGAAACTAATTTCTGAATCTAGTTATGGGCTGAGAGCATGGTGCTGCACATCTTTAACGCCAACACTTGGGAGGCAGGGGCAGACAGATGTCTGAGTTTGATGTTGGCCTGATCTATAGATCAGCCAGGGCTATATAGAGAAACCTTGTCTCAAAAAATAAAAACAAACAAACAAATGAAAAACTAAATAAATACATAATTCATAATTTATTTATCCTTATTACATCTTCATGCAAAAAGATGTATCTAATGCTTAAGAAATCAGACACTTACTTGCTACCATTAAACATTTTATTCAGGGCATCTCTTGATATAATATGACCACAAACCAATTTCATGGGTGGATTATTATCTGTTGTTTGCTGACGAAGAATGGGGCAGGCAAATATGGAGTGATACCAGCACTTTTTACCAAGGTCCACTTCAATCTGTTAGAAAAAGAAAATGCAGAAAGGCTAGTTAATCCCTGAAAGCCATCCACAAGCCCGTCTGTTTGGAGTGACTCTGTGAAACTGTCTCAAAGAAAAGGAAGCCTTAGGATTCAAAGTTGAGGCAAACTGGTCTGCAAAACTACACTACTACTTTGTAAACCAGATTCTGAGGTCTTAGGGAATCAAACACAATGCTTCAGAAGCTAACACCATTTTCCAGTGGTACCAGGTAGCAAACTCAGAGCCTGGTCCTGAGTGACTACCACTAAGCCACATCCCTGGACTAAACACCTTGAAAATTTATCAGACTATAACCACAGGCTTGTGATACCCTTGACTGTTCTGCAGACAGCACTCAGTGAGGTGATAAATACAGCGCCACAACCCCTCCAAGCTGTCCTCTGTGTGAGCCTCGGATCTGAGCTTCCCATGCAAACTGTGAGAAGCGGTTCAGAGAAAACCTGAAACAGGGAGGTAAGGCAAGTTTTGTCTAACCTCCCCCCTTTTCCTTTTTTTTTTTTTTGTTGTTGTTGAAGTGGTGGGAAACCCGATGCAGGGCTCTGCACATGGGCAGGCAGCTTTAAGGCAGCACTTCACCCTACTCCCGCCCTGCCCCGTCCCTTATGCACATGCCTTTTTTTTTTATTCTTGAGATAGGATCTCAGTAAGTTGTCTAGGCAGGCCTTGAACTTGAGATACCCCTGCCTCAGCTTCCAAAGTACCTGGAAGTATAGGCTTGTACCACCAGTACCAGCTTAAGCTAAATCTGTATATTAAAACTCATTGCATGGTATCGCCATTACATTTTCGTCACAAACATACCAAATCATATAAAAGCTTGAAGTAATCTAGCAGAGCAGCAGCTTCACACCAGAGCCTCAATACACACAGTTTCCCTTCCTTCTCACTCTGTAATAGTTACTGTTCTAAACATTCATTACTGCCAAGTGTGGTGGCACACATCTCTAATCCCAGCAGAGAAAGGGGATTTGAGTTTGAGTTCCATGCCAGCCATGAACACAGAGACACACTGACTCAAAAAATAAACAAAAATAAAATAGACCTATTAATAAGGTTCTTTAAGGAAAAACTGACAAAGGGTAGGGGATGATGGAGTTTAGGATTCACAGGGACCTGAGTGCAAACTACAGTACTGTAAAAATGGTAGAACAGACCTATAAACCCAGTACCCAGGAAGATCAGAGGAAACCTAAACTGGACATACAGTAAGAATATCTTTAAAAAAAAGAAAAAAAGAGGACAAAAGTACATCAAAGCAATCATGAGGAAAGGTTACCAGCCACTGCCTCCTGTTGCTTCCCTAGCCAAGTGCACACTTTCAGTTGGGATCCTACTGACTGCTCCACTTCAGTGTGCGAGTCTCAAAGACACTCTCAGCACGACCATAAAACTGCCAGTGCTGGGAACTTTTTCACTACATTGAGTTTTTCCTTTGTTCCAGCAGCAGCAGCAGCAGCAATAGGATGGAATGCTGCTTCTGTCCTGACCTCATGGAGCACTGGGAGGACCCCTGTGCCTCCAATCACAAACCATCTTCAACAAGCTCTTAGAAGTTGATGCAACCAACTGACAGGCTTACAGCTGGAAGGACAAAGCAACTGAAGATAAACCTATGTGCAGGTGTGGCAAAGAAGAAGCCAACGCCAAAGGCTTAATTCAGTCCTGTAGGGTCTGGACACAACTGGGTCAGAAATGGTAATTATAAGTTAAAGTCTTAGTGTCCTCTGCCAGAGGAAACACATACAATAAACTCTGTGCCTTGCATCATAACCACTATGGCAGCCACAGTGTGCCTGCCGCCTCTAGGCTTCAGTAGCCCATCAAGAGAAGAGGTCCTCTTTTTACAGATAAACTGCTGCCCATAAGTTAGCTTACTAGAAAATACAACTCTCCCACTTCTGAGGTATGCATTCATCAGCTTGCAACTGAAACTTGAAGTCAAAATTTTGGATAAACTCCTCCAGTGTCTCCAAAAGATTCTATGTCCTACATATCTATTTCTTGTTTTGGCTTTTGTTGTTGAGACGGGGTCTCAACTGTGAGGCCTGGCTGCCTTGGCACTCATTATGTGGGCCAGACTGGACTCACACTCAAAGATCTGCCTGCCTCTGCGCCTCCTGAGTGCTGGAATTAGTGTGTATCATTACTCCCTCATACCTAGTTTAATTTTAATTAGTTAACTAATTTGTTTCCTTTTGAGAGTGGTGCTGGACCCAAAGCTATATTCCCAGCATTATTTTTCATCCATGTTACGTGCATTTAAACAAACAAAACAAACCTGCTGAATGGCTACAATAGTGTTTCCTGATTAAAAGGCATGATGACCACTTTTAACTCTTAAAATGTCCATCTTCTAAGGAGGGAAGGGTAAATAAATTGTCAATAGAACTCACAGGTAATTCGTCTTTCTGGTTCCAAACTCCAGTACACTGTCTCTGTTCAATCACAGCTTTGATGTTAATTAGTGCGGGCAGTGCTACACAACCTGCTGAGAAACTGAGGGCAAAAGAGGAAGCATTAGTGCCAACACCCAAAGGTGCCAACCCAAAAAGCACAGACCCTGGCAATTCTTTCCTCTAAAAGAAAAATAAACTGATTTTCTCCCTCATCCTCTTGCTCCCAGCCCTCAGTTATATTTCCTGTAGTTACTGGGGGAAAAAAAAATCCCCTTTACAACAAAACATAAAACCCTAGGGCTACCATAAGCCTAGCCAGAATGGGAGAAATTGGAAAAAAAAAAAAAAAAGCAAAATTGTCTTCTGATTGGATGGTTTAATTTTCATTTAATTCCTCAGCAACTAGAAAAAATGAATAACTGGTTCCACCCTATCAAAAGAGAGGCAGCTCTGGCACTCTGTGCTGAAAGGGAGGGGCCGCCATTCTAAGAAGCACCAACCCCATCAGCTCAAAGGAGGGAAGTACAAGAACTAAGTGCTGATGTGCCTTCCATCACGGTGCCTCGTGCCTTCACACTTCTGAGCCTGTCTATAAGTATGATTCTGTAAGGTTATACAAATTAAACCTTCCAGTTTTCCCTCCAGTTTACAACATAAAAAAAAAATCTACAACCACATCACCAAACTCATCAGAAAAGCCTTTACAAGTTCATAACCAAACTTTCAATTTAACCTTCATCATTGTGTCAAAAGATACACACATTTGGCATCACTTGCTTCCTTTAATGTGACAAGCTTACTTCATTCATTGGAAAAATAACTGTAAAATCCAGAATGTAAATAACTGTGGTTTTGGTTTTGTGGATGACATCACTTAATGTTAGAAATTAAAACATACCAATTCATTTAAAATCATAATAAACATACTATACTGGAATGTCAGTTGCAAATTATTCCAAGTAAAAACTATAGCAGGCTTTCTTTTGGGCTACCAAGCAGCTCCCAAATCATGACATGGAGACTTATTATCAGTTATGAATGCTTGCTCTTAGCTCACTTATTGTTGTCCCACTAACTCTTGTAACTCATTGTAACCTGTTTCTCTTCATCTACCTTTTGTCTCGGGGCTTTTTTACCTTTCTTTCATTCTCCATGTCCTACTTTCACTGCTTCCTCCATTGTGTGTGCCTGGCGGTGCCTGGCTGGCCCTGGACATCTCCCTCTTTTTCAACCTTGTTCTCTCTTCTCTCTTAAACCTAGATTCTGCCTCCTACTTATCCTCTCTGCCTATCCCTCTACTGCATAGCTAAGGCTGCTCAGCTTTTAATTAGATCAACCAGGTACCTTAGGCAGACAAGGAGAAACAAATGTAACACATCTTTACATAGTTAAACAAATGCAGCACAAACAAATGTAACACATCTTTACATTGTTAAAGTAATATGCTACAACAAAACCCATATTTTGTAACAAGACAATTCATAACTCAATATACAGGTACTTTGTCTCAATAATCACCCTGAGGCATGAAACTAAGTGTTTTATACAAATGCTCTGTTGTGTCACACAGAATGCTAAAAGATGTAGATACAAATGTCAACTTAAACTAAGTATTTACTACCTACCCAGGGCACTATAGAGCTCAACAAGCATTTCCTAGGCAGTCAGCAGGGTAGTAAGGATAGGCCAGTGTCAATGGCCCCACAACACAGACCCTCATCTGTGCAAAGGTCAGCAGTGGAAAAAAGGGTTCTGGACTACCCTGGTTCCCAGAACACACTTGGAGAACAGCTGCCTTAAAACTGTGTCACTGCCAACTATGGCAAGCACTGTACCCTTCTGCAGAAAGACAACACAATCTACTTGTCTACTTGTTTAATCATAAAGGCAACAAGAAAAGATGCCCAATACAATGCCCATTTCAGAGCAAGCAGGGCCATTACTGCACCTGACACTGAGAGGAGACTCCACAGAGAGCCCCAGGAGGGCACAAGCATCCCGTGTAAAGATGTCACAGATGTCAGCCCACTGATTTGCATCAAGTAGGTGAACATATGGTGAATTCTCAATCCCTTGTCTCAGGTACACGAGGCTTCCCATCAATACCTGAATGTCTAAAAGAAAAAGCATCAGCAAAGTGGAGGAATGCACAACTGTGTCTGAAATAGCATACACTTGTGAACAATTGGCTGGGAAAGTTAAGAACATCTCCAGCCCATGTAGCATAACCTAAAATAATGCAAACATTCCAGTCTCTAACCTTGGTTGCCAAGTCCCTCCCCTTAAACTAAGAACACAGTATGGGAGAGGGTGAGAAAAAGGAAGCAGTGGAAAAACTGAACTTGGAATTCCTAGTCTTACATTATCACATATGTTTGGTGAAGAAGTAGCCATACTCACCACACTGACACGTGAAAGCAGCACGTGGTGATACAGGAGTGTCCAAGGAGCAGGCCACACCTTGGCCTTGCCAGTGTCCTTACATTAAGGAATCCCCCACTCTGCAGTGTCTCTGGCTTCAATGCTGTACTGCTGCTCTAGTGTCAGTGTGCAATGTTTGCATTACCACTTATCTCAACAATTTTATTCGTTAGCAAATGTGTATGGCAGACACATCTGGTGGCTACTGGCTCCTTCCAAACATTAAAAATCTCTGACTTAAGCCTTGCTGGTGGTGCTCCTCTGTATTCCCAGCATTCTGGAGGCTGACACAGGAGAATCAGTGAGACCAGCTTGAACTACTGAGAGACTGTCTCAGTTCCTTGTATTCTCCCTACCCTGTGCAGGCTCCCTCCCCAAAGTACAAAGGAAAACAGGTCTGACTCCAGACTCACCTTTTTGATGATTTAGGGCAAATGGCTGGAAATTTTTTGCATACTGTAAGGCTTCCCGCTGATTTGTAGTTCCACCCATTAACAAGCTAATAAAGTACAGTCGGTGTAGCTTAAATTCCAAGGAGCTGTTCTGGGCTATGAGCATTTCTCGGTTGGATACTGCCCACCTAAAACAACAGAAAAAGGTCTGAAGAGTAATCAAGGACATGAGCAAGGTGTTTTAAAAGCTGGTTGACATCTAGCATGTGAAAACGGGGTCTGGTCTGCCATCTTGTGGGAAGTTTAGTAACATCAACCATTAGGAGATGCAAACACAAGCGTAAAGTTAGAGAACTGTTACTCCTTTAATGAGGTTTTATCACAAGAAAGGCTAGGGAATGCCACAAAATACACTTGGATTCGATGAGTGCCACACTTTGGAGTGTGCACCTTAGGATTTACACCTAGCTTGTTTAGATCCACCCTTCTTCCTATTAGAGCAGCCTATCGGCAAATGAATCAAAACTCTGAAGAGACCCAGGCAGTGGTGGAACACGCCTTTAATCCCAGCACTTGGGAGGCAGAGGCAGGCGAATCTCTGTGAGCTTGAGGCCAGCCTGGTCTACAAGAGCTAGTTCCAGGAAAGGCTCCAAAGCCTACAGAGAAACCCTGTCTCGAAAAACAAAACAAAACAAAACTCTGAAGAGAAACCTCTTACTTTTTAAATTACATTCTCTGATTTATTTAGGCACTCATTCCTTATTGGGGAGCACTCACATCATGACCTTCATGTGGAAGTCAGAGGACAACCTCTGATTTCTTTCCTTCCACCATGATGGATGGTGACAATGAATCCAGGTAAGGCTCTGTACAAGTGCCTTTACCTGCTGTACTACCTCATTGTGGGTCTGGAATCTCTTATTTTTTTAAGCCTTTGTCATACTTTATGTACTCTGTTTAGCACTAAAAACTAGAAAATGGGGGCAAGGGGCTGTGGATACAGCTTAGTGAGAGTGCTTGTTTAATACATACAGAAGGGCCCTGGGTTCAAACCACAGCATTACAACAGAAATATGCAAAACCAACAAAACCAGCACACACAGATAATTCTCAAGGTACTTGCTGTCTTCTTTTAGGATTTATCTTATCTTATGCATGTGTTTTGTCACCATGGATGTATATATACCGTGTGCATGTCAGGTGCCCTCAAGGCCAGAAGGGGCACTGAATCTCCCGGAACTGGAGTTACAGACTGTTTTGGTTTGCCATGTGGGTGCTGGGAACTGAACCCAGGTCTTCTAGAAGAGTAACGGGCATTCTTAACCACTGAGGTACCATAAGTGAGCAGGTACCAGTGGCACAAGCAGACACTAACTCAGTGAACTGGGACTACCATGTCAAGCGTGACAAAAGCAGAAATGTCCCACAAGTCAGTGTTAAAAGTTTACAGATGAGACAAAGAAGCTTTATTTCCTTAAATATTCAACTATAAAAGTTATTCTTTAATTGACCTTTTCTTGGACATTCTTTTACCTAACCCAGTGGAATCTGAATTAGGCATGAATATAAAACATATAGGGATGAGTAACTTGAGATGGGGCTATATTTCAGTGGCAGGGTGCTTGCCCAGCACACACAAGTCCTCTGGTTTGACACCTAACACTGCTGGGTGGGGTGGCAAAATAAAGGTGACATAAAACTTGAATAACTTATTACACTGTACCTAATATTAAAATATTGCTTAACTAATGAGTTTCCTGGCAGAGCTCTTGTTCCCACCGTTAATTTTCTCAATTCACCAAATATTAATCAATGAATGACCATTTGAATGGATGAAACAAAACAAAACAATGCTTTTCCAGATTCCTTGAGACTAGCATCTTCTTCCAATGGTTCAACCAACTTTAACATTTAAGTTGCAGGTTAAGCAAATTTAAATTTTTATAAAAAGTTTTTAATCCAAAGCAAAATTAAATGTGCTAACCAGGTATGTCTACCCTTCTGAATTTGTGACATGATGCTGTTATATTCAAAGTTCATGCTCAAGAATTAACAAGAGGGAAAACGTGCTATTTTTTTCTGATTGGCTGATCATGTTTAATATTATGTAAGTTTACGCATTTTCCTGCAAATTTTGTGATTTCCCTTTTCTTTAGAGATGAATACTATTCTACATTATATCTGTAACATACTTTCATTATCCATGCATCTGTTCGACTAGGTTGGTTCCATTTCCTAGCTACAGTTACAAATATAGGGGCGGTAATGTCTCTGTGGTACGAAACAGGGTTCTTTGTGTATATGCCCAGGAATGAAATTCAGGTTTTATGTAAGCTTACAAATTTTGTGTTGGGCCACTCATAGCTGTCTGGGACACATGCGGCCCCAGGCTGTGTTACTCATAGCATAGTAATATATTTTATTTTGTTTTGCTTTTAAAATGTTTTTTAAATGATATGCTTTATTTATTAAGTTTTCATACATGTATACAATGCCTTCTGATCATAACCACTCCCCACTACCCTCAATGCATCTCCTGCCAGACTAATAGCCTCCTTGGTATATTTTTAATTATTCTTTTTATTGAACTATATATTTTTCTCAATTCACCTCCTATCCTCTCACTTTCCATTATACCCTCGCCCATTGTCCCAATTTACTCAGGAGATCTTCTCTTTTTCTGCTTCCCATGTAGATTAGATCCATGTATCTATCTCTCTCTTAGGGTCCTTACTGTTATCTAGGTTCTCTGGAATTGTGAATTGTAGGCTGGTTCTTCTTTGCTTTATGTCTAAAAGTCACTTATGAGTGAGTACATATGATATTTGTCTCTCTGGTTCTGATTACCTCACTCAAAATGATGTTTTCTAGATCCATCCATTTGCCTGCAAATTTCAAGATGTCATTATTTTTTTCTGCTGTGTAGTAATCTTCTGTGTAAATGTACCACCGATGGGCATTTAGGTTGTTTCCGGGTTCTGGCTGTGACCAACAGTGCTGCTATGAACATAGTTGAGAACATATCCTTGTCGTACAATTGAGCATCCTTTGGGTATATACCCAAAACTGGCATTGCTGGGTCCTAATTTTCTGAGAAAATGCCATACTGATATCCAAAGTGGCTGTACCTGTTAGCACTCCCAAGAGCAATGGAGGAGTGTTCCCTTTACCCCACAACCTCTCCAGCATAAGATGTCATCAGTGTTTTTGATCTTACACCATTCTTACAGGTGTAAGTTAAAATTTGAGTTGCTTGATTTGCATTTCTCCGATGGCTAAGGATATTGAGCATTTCCTTAAGTGTCTTACACCCATTTTAGATTCCTCTGTTGAGAGTTCTCTGTTTAAGTCTCTACCCCATTTTAAAAATTGGATTATTTGTTCTTTTGATGACCAATTTCTTGAGTTCTTTGTATATTTTGAAGATAAGTCCTCTGTCTGATGTGGGGTTGGTGAAGATCTTTTCCCATTCTGTAGGCATCGTTTTGTCATGTTGACCGTGTCCTTTGCTTTACAGAAGCTTTTCAGTTTCAGGAGGTCCCATTTATTAATTTTTTCCTATCAGTGTCTTGTGCTACTAGGGTTATATTTAGGAAGTGGTTCCCTGTGCCAATGCGTTCAAGTATACTTCCTACTTTCTCTTCTAAGAGGTTCAGTGTGATTGGCTTTATGTTGAGGTCTTTGGTCCATTTAGACTTGAGTTTTGTGCATGGTGATAGATACGGACCTATTTTCATTTTTATACATGTTGATATCCAGTTATGCCAGCACCATTTGTTGAATATGGTTTCTTTTTTCCATTTTATATTGTTTGCTTTTGTGTCGAAAATCAGGTGATCTTAGGTATATGGATTGATATCTGGGTCTTCAATTCAGTTCCATTGGTCCTCCTGTCTGTTCCTATGCCAATACCCAGCTGTTTTCAGTTCTGTAGGTCTGCAGTAGAGTTTGAAGCCAGGAATTGTGATGCCTCCAGAAGTTCCTTTACTGTACAGGATTATTTTGGCTATGCTGGTTTTTATTCTTTTCCATAAGAAGTTGGGTATTGTGGGCCTGTGAAGAATTTTGCTGGGATTTTGATGGGCATTGCATTGAATCTGAAGATTGCTTTTACTGAGAGTGTCATTTTTACTATGTTAATTCTACCTACCCAAGAGCATGGGAAATCTTTCCATTTTCTCATGTCTTCTTCAACTTCTTTCTTCAAAGATTTATGTTCTTGTCATACAAGTCCTCCACTTGTTTGGTTAGAGTTACTCCAAGAAATTTTATGCTATTTGTGGCTATAGTGAAGGGTGTTGTTTCTCTGATTTCTTTCCTAGCCCTTTTATCATCTGTGTACAGGAGGGTACTTGGAGGGCCTGCTTGTTTGTCCCAGCCACCCGGCTAGCTTAGCCCCGAAATAACCAACAAAAATTGTATTAATTAAATTACTGCTTGGCCCATTAGTTCTAGCCTCTTATTGGCTAACTCTCACATCTTGATTTAACCTATTTCTATTAATCTGTGTATCGCCATGTGGCAGTGGCTTACCAGGTAAAATTCTAACCGGTGTCTGTCTCAGGCAGAGGATCCATGGTTTCTCTCTCTGACTCTTTCTTCCTCCCAGCATTCAGTTCTGTCTTCTCAGCCTACCTAAGTTCTGCCCCTATCGGGCCAAGGCAGTTTCTTAATTCATTAACCAATACAAGCAACACAGAAAAAAGGACCTCCTACACCAACTGATTTTTGTGAGTTAATCTTGTATCCTGCTACATTTCTGAAAGTGTTTATGAGTCATAAAAGTTCCTTGGTAGAATTTTTGGGGTCACTTATGTCAACTAGCATATCATCAGCAAACAGTGAGTATGACTTCTTTTCTGATTTGTATCCCCTTGATCTCCTTTTGGTGTCTTATTGCTCTAGCTAGGACCTCAAGAACAATACTGAATAGATATGGAGAGAGTGGACAACCTTGTCTTGTTCCTGATTTCAGCGGGATCGCTTTGAGTTTCTCTTCATTTAGTTTGATGTTGGCTGTTGGCTTGTTGTATATTGACTTTATTATGTTTAGGTATCCCTTATATCCCTGTTCTCTCCAAGACCTTTATCATGAAGGAATGTTGTATTTTGTCGAAGGCTTTTAGCATCTATTGAGAAGATTATGTGGTTCTTTTTTTCAGTTTGCTTATATAGTGGATTACATTGACAGATTTTCATAAGTTGAACCACCATCCCTGCATCTCTGAGATGAAGCTGACTTGATCATGGTGGACGATTTTTCTGATGTGTTCTTGGATTCGGTTTGCCAGTATTTTATTATTTTTACATCAATGTTCATGAGTGAGACTGGACTGTAATTCTCTTACTTAGTAATGTCTCTGTGTGGTTTTGGTAACAGGGTAACTGTAGCTTCATAAAAAGAGGTTGGTTGTTCCTTCTGTTTTTATTGTATGAAGTAATTTGAAGAGTATTGGTATTAGTTTTTCTTTAAAAAAAATCTTGTATAATTCTGCATTGAAACCAACTGGTCCTGGGCATTTTTGGTTGGGAAACTTTTGATGACTGTTTCTATTTCTTTAGCAGTTATAGGTCTATTTAATTTGCTTATCTGTTCTTGATTTAATTTTGGTAAGTGGTATTTATCCAGAAAATTGTCCATTACCTTTAATTTTTCCAATTTTGTAGAGTACAGGTTTTTGAAATATTAATGATTTTCTGGATTTCCTCCATGTCTGTTGATATGACCTCCTTTTTGTTTCTGATTCTGTTAATTTGGATATTCTCTCTCTGCCTTTTGGTTAGTTTGGATAAAGATTTGTCTATTTTGTTGATTTGCTCAAAGAACCAACTCTTTGTCTCATGATTCTTTGTACTATTTTGTTTATATCTTGTAGATTTCAGCTCTCAATTTGATTATTCCCTGCCATCTAGTCCACCTGGGAGAGTTTGCTTCTTTTTGTTCTAAAGTTTTCAAATGTTCTGTTAACTCACTAGTGTGGGATTTTTCCAGCTTCTTTATGTAGGTATTTAGTTCTATGAACTTTCCTCTTAACACTGCTTTCATTGTGTCCCATAAATTTGGATATGTTGTGTGGTCATTTTCATTGAATTTCAGGAAGCTTTTAATTTCTTCCTTAGACCATTGATGATTCAGATGTGCATTGCTTAATTTCCATGTGTTTGTGGGCTTTCTGGAATTAGTGTTGGTGTAGAATTCTAACTTTATGCCATGGTGATACAATAAGGTACGTGGTATTATTCCAATTTTTTGTATCTGTTGAGGTTTGCTTTGTATGTGGTCAATTTTTGAGAAGGTTCCATGAGGTGCTAAGAAGAAGGTATATTCTTTTCTGTTTGGATGGAATATTCTATAGATGTCTGTTAAGTCCATTTGAGTCATAACATCTGTTAGTTCTCTTATTTCTCTGTTAATTTTCTGTCTGACAGGCTCGTCCAGTGGTCAGAGTGGGGTGTTGAAGTCTCTCACAATTAGTATGTGGGGTTTAATGTGTGATTTAAGCTTTAGAAGTGTTTCTTTTACATATGAGGGTACCCTTGTATTTGGGGCATAGATGTTCGGTATTGAGATTTCCTCTTGATGGATTTTTCCTGTGACTAATATGAAATGTCCTTGTCTCCTTTTATTGACTTTAGTTTGAAGTCTATTTTGTTAGATATTAGGATAGCTACACTAACTTGTTTCTTAGGTCCATTTGATTGGAAAAATTTTTCCCAACCGTTTACTCTGAGGTGATACCTGTCTTTGAGGCTAAGGTGTGTTTCTTGTATGCAGCAGAAGGATGGGTTCTGTTTTTGTATCCAATCTGTTAGCCTATGTCTTTTTTATAGATGAGTTCAGTCTATTTATATTAAGGGATATTAATGACCAGTGACTGCTAGCTCAAGTTATTTTAGTTTTATTGTTGGTGATATTATTCTGTATATTTTTCCCTTCTTTGGGATTTGCTGCTGTGAGATCATCTATTGGCTGCGTTTTTGTGGAGGCAGCCAACTTCCTTGAGTTGGAGTTTTCCTTCTCAAACTTTGTGTAGGGCTGGGTTTGTGGCTAGGTATTGGTTAAATCTGGTTCTGTCATGGAATATCTTGTTTTGTCCGTCTGTGGTGACTGAAAGCTTTGCTGGGTATACTAGTCTGGGCTGGCATCCACGGTCTCAATGTTTGCATAACACTTGACCAGAACCTTCTGGTTTTCATTGTTTCCACTGAGAAATCAGGTATAATTCTGATAGGTCTGCCTTTATATGTTACTTGGCCTTTTTCCTTGCAGCTCTTAATATTCTTTCTTTATTCTGTATGTTTAGTATTTTGATTATTATGTGGTGAGGGAACCAATCTATTTGGTGTTCTATAAGCTTCTTGTATCTTCTTAGACATATCTTTCTTTAGAAAGATTTTCTTATTTTCGTCTATGATTTTCTTGAGTATATTTTCTGTGCTTTTGAGTTGGACTTCTCCTTCTATCCCTATTATTCTTAGGTTTGGTCTTTTAATGGTATCTTGTATTTCCTAGATATTTTGTATTAAGCTTTTGTTAGATTTAATGTTTTCTTTGACCAATGAGTCTATTCCCTCTATTGTATCTTCAGCGCTTGATATTCTCTCTTCCATCTCTTGTATCCTCCTGCTGCTTATGCTTGCATTTGTGGTTCCTGGTCGTTTTCTCATAATTTCAGTTTCTATAATTGCCTCAGTTTGCATTTTCTTTATTGTCTCTGTTTTGGTTTTCTTTTTTTTTATACTTTTTTATTGATATTTACTGAGCTCTACATTTTCTCTGCTCCCCTCCCTGTCTCTCCCCTCCCCCCTTTAACACTTCCCCAAGGTCCGCATGCTCCCAATTTACTCAGGAGAGCTTGTCTTTTTCTACTTTCTACTTCCCATGTAGATTAGATCTATGTAAGTCTCTCTTAGTGTCCACATTGTTGTCTGAGTTCTCTGGGATTGTGGTTTGTAGGCTGGTTTTCTTTGCTTTATGTTTAAAAACTACTTATGAGCGAGTATATGTGATAACTGTCTTTCTGTGTCTGGGTTACCTCACTCAAAATAATGTTTTCTAGCTCCATCCATTTTCCTGCAAAATTCAAGCTGTTGTTATTTTTTTCTGCGGTGTAATACTTCATTGTGTAAATGTACCACATTTTTCTTATCCATTCTTCGATTGAGGGGCATTTAGGTGGTTTTCAGTTTCTGGCTATGACAAACAAAGCTGCTATGAACATAGTTGAGCACATGTCCTTGTGGCACAATTGAGCATCCTTTGGATATATACCCAAAAGTGGTATTACAGGGTCCTGAGGAAGGTTGTTTCCTAATTTTCTGAGAAATCGCCACACTGACATCCAAAGGGGTTGTACCAGCTTGCATTCCCACTAGCAATGCAGAAGTGTTCCCTTTTTCCCACAACCTCTCCAGCATAAGTTGTCATCAGTGTTTTTGATCTTGGCCATTCTTACAGGCGTAAGATGGAATCTCAGAGTTGTTTTGATTTGCATTTCTCTGATGACTGAGGATGTTGAACATTTCCTTAAGTGTCTTTCAGCCATTTTAGATTCCTCTGTTGAGAGTTCTCTGTTTAGGTCCGTGCTCCATTTTTTTTTTATTGGATTATGTGTTCTTTTGATGTCCAATTTCTTGAGTTCTTTGTATATTTTGGAGATCAGACCTCTGTTTGATGTGGGGTTAGTGAAGATCTTTTCCCATTCTGTAGGCTTTCATTTTGTCTTGCTGACTGTGTCCTCTGCTTTACAGAAGTTTTTCAGTTTCAAGAGGTCCCATTTATTAATTGTTTCTCTCAGTGTCTGTGCTGCTGGAATTATATTTAGGAAGTGGTTCCCTGTGCCAACGTGTTCAAGTGTACTTCCCACTTTCTCTTCTATAAGGTTCAGTGTGGCTGGCTTTATGTTGAGGTCTTTGATCCATTTGGACTTGAGTTTTGTGCATGGTGATAGATATGGGTCTATTTTCATTCTTCTACATGTTGATATCCAGTTATGCCAGCACCACTTGTTAAATATGTTTTCTTTTTTCCATTTGATATTTTTTGCTTCTTTGTCAAAAGTCAGGTGTTCGAAGATATGTGGATTGATATCCGGTCTTCTATTCAGTTCCATGTTTTGGTTTTCAAGTCTTGAATAGTTTCTTTCATCTGTTTGATTGCTTTTTCTTGGTTTTGTTTAAGGGATTTGTTGATTTCTTCCAATTTTTTTGTTTGTCTCTTCCTTCATTTCCTTGAGGGAATGTTTCATTTCCTCTTTAAGGGCCTCAAACATTCTCCTAAAGTTATTTTTTAGGTCATTTTATTCTGCTTCATCTATATTTGGTTGTTCGTTGTTGTAGGGCCACTGATTTTTATTGGTGTCGTGTTGCTCTTTGTGGTGTTGATTGTGTTCTTACCTTGTCTACCCAGCTTTTCCTCTGATTGGTGTAGTTGGGGCTGTGTCTCTGGTGATCACTCTTCCACGTGCCAGCAGATCCAAGGCTCAAATCGTTGCTCCTCAGGGCAACAGTTCCAGTTATCCCAGAGGTTACTCAGTGCTCTCATGGGTCGCTCATCCATACTGGGGGTCATTCAAGCCTGTTCCCATGGAGGTTGCTTGCTTAGGGCTGCTCCTGCTGAGGTCACTGACTTGGGCCTGCCTGCTCTGGCAAAGGTTGCTGGCTCAGGCCTGCTCCCTTGGAAGTCCGTGATTCAAGCCAGGACCTGCAGAGGTCTCTGACTTGGGCCTGCTCCGGTGGAGGTCACTGGCTCAAGCTTGTTCCTGTGTAGGTACTGACTCAGGCCTGCTCAGGCAGAAGTTGTGGGCTCAGGCCTGTTCCCACAGATATCTCTGGCTTGGGCCTGTTCCCTTGGTGGTTGCTCCCTTGTACCTGTTCCTGTGGAGGTCACTGACTCAGGCCTGCTCCGGCGGAGGTCCCTGGCTGAGGCCTGCTACCTCAGAGGTCCATGATATTTTGTGTTTTAGAAAATAAAGCTTGCTTGAAGCGAGTGCAAAGCTAGCCTAGTCAGCCATACAGGCCAGGTGGTCGTGGCACACACCTTTAATCACAGAAGCCATACTAGTTGGTCATAGAAGCCAGGCGGTGGTGCTCACCTTTAATACCAGCAGTAGAGAGGAATATGTGGTGGGATGGGACAGGAACTCGCTCTTTTCTCAGTCTGAAGATTTCCTAGAGGTACGAACTCTCTAGTGGCTGGCTGATTTGCTTTTTTGATCTTCAACTTGAACCCCAATATCTTTCTCATGCTACATATGGCACTCAACTTTTGGGGTACGAATTCATGAAAAGCCATTTTCCTATGGCTTTACACTCACCAGCATAGCCTGGAGCTACATGCAGCTGGAGTAACCACACTACTCATTATTTCCTTCCTTTTCTCCTGGTGGGCTTTCCCTGAACCCACTTCTTAGGCTGCTGCCAAAATTGGTAGCTACTTAAAATATAGTCAGGCTTTTACATTCTACACAGCAGTAATAAGCCTCACATCTTCAACATCATCAGCGGCAGATTTGGTGAGAAATTTTTTTGTTTGTTTGTTTGTTTTTTGAGACAGGGTTTCTCTGTAGCTTTGGAGCCTGTCCTGGAACTAGCTCTTGTAGACCAGGCTGGCCTCGAACTCAGAGATTCACTTGCCTCTGCCTCTTGAGTGCTGGGATTAAAGATGTGCACCAACACCACCCAGCCTCAAGAAATTCTTAACGGTGGAACTAGTTAAAAGGGAGTTTTTTTCCTCCACATTAAAAAATGGAAGATACAATTATAACAGAGAAAGTTAGATCTCTGTATAATTATGTGATGCATGATTTAAAAACAGAACAATTAAAAGAATGAATAATCAACTTAACTGGATTGACATGTAGTTAATTATCATTTTGATAACCCTTGTTGCCGTTTTGATAATTCTTGGTATATATCTCAAAAAGTTGTTTGGTTTGACTGCCATAATACAGGACTTAGAAAAACTTAATAAAACAGATCATAGAGCTATTCAGATCCAGACAGAGTTTAAGGGAGAACCAATTTCAGCACCGCGTTATAAGTTCAGAGAGGAACAGCCTAAGGTTTTCAAACAACCAACCTTAATACACCTCGCAACCTTACAGGAACAACTGCCAAATGATAGATATCCCAAAGCTGTGCAAGAGGTAAATGGAAGCCTGTGGAAATGTTGGGCTTAAGGAGAGTCAAGGAAGCAATAGTCTCATATGGCATGCATTCACCTTTTGTGAGGCAAATGTTAAACTTGTGGTCAGTTTGTAATAGAATTATCCCTAAAGACTGGATAGAATTGGTTAAAAATGTTTTAGAGCCTGGTCCACAGTTACAATGGAGTACTTGGTTCAGAGAAGAGGCTAAGACTATTGAACAATGGAGTAAAGCTAGAGGTGTGGAAATCAACTTCTTGAAGAAACAGCTTATGCAACTGTAGAAAGACAATCTTTATA
Organism: Ondatra zibethicus; assembly: GCA_004026605.1. NCBI lineage: Eukaryota > Metazoa > Chordata > Mammalia > Rodentia > Cricetidae > Ondatra > Ondatra zibethicus. Next base: position 50,501 of record PVIU01004669.1, read on the forward strand.
TGATGACCACATCCTGGCTTTATGCCACACAGCAGCTTTGAATGCCTGGGACTGAATTAGAGAAGTAGAAAACTGAGTCATTTACTAAAGTTATGCATGACCCAAAGGAAGCCTTCATGGATTCCTTACAAAGATTGACTTCAGAATTATAGAATGATACCAAATTCAGAAGTTAAACAAATAATAATTGAATCCCTGATTTTTGAAAATGCTAATTCTCAATGCAAAGGATAATCAGCTCTTTAAAGGCAAGGTCAGCACCCTTGGAGAAATGGAGCTGAGATACAATGAACATTGAATCTCATGATCAAGATGATGCTTGGATAGGAAAGGTAATTTCCAGAGATTTGAGGAAAAATCGAAATATCAAGTATTATAATTATGGCAAACAAAGTCACCTTAAAATAAGTTGTAAAGAGGGTGTTCCAGGAAACTATGTTTATTCTAAACATAATCCAAAACAGAATGCTCCTCCCTTCTGGATTACACAGAAGGTGGCAAAAGCAGGCACTGGACTAATGAATGTAGATCAATAAGAGATATACAAGGTAACCCTTTGCCATGAGCACAAAGTTCTTAAACCTATGCCAAATCTAGTTCAGTCATTTTCCACCATCGTAAAGGCAATTCTTCTCAGCTCAATTAAAGAACATAATGTCTATTATAAGAAACCATACTGGCTGGGCAGTGGTGGCACACGCCTTTAATCCCAGCACTCGGGAGGCAGAGGCAGGCGGATCTCTGTGAGTTCGAGGCCAGCCTGGTCTACAAGAGCTAGTTCCAGGATAGGCTCCAGAGCTACAGAGAAACCCGGTCTCAAAAAACCAAAAAAAACCAAAAATAAAAAAAAAAAGAAACCATACTGCTCTGGATAATAGAACTATAGAAGAAAGAACAAAAAATTCAGGAGAAACCATAAAGTGGGTATTTTGGCAAACTTCTAAAAATGAACAAAGACCAAAATTAAAAATACAAATAAATGACATTGTCATTGAAGGTCTGGTAGACACAGGTGTGGATGGATATAACAATAGTTTGACTGGAATCTTGGTATCCAAATTGGCCTCTTCGGGAGGTAAATGTTCAGCTTTTAGGGAATGGAACTTTTCAGGTATAACAGAGCATGAGATGGGTTGAATGTATAAGGCCAGAAGGATAGAGAGGAAAACCAAGGCCATATATTGCTAAGATAGCAATGAATTTGTGGGGACATAATTTGTTACAGCAATGGAATACTAAGATTAACATTCTCTCAATCTTAGAAACAAACCACAAATTAACATATGTTTCTGGGAAAATTTTACAAGATATTGTAAAGAACAGTCACTGACCATTCAGGCTATACAAGAGCAGGGCACAGAAGCTGCTGATCTTCCAAAGGCTCAGCAGCTCTACCTTTAAAACGGTTGACAGACAAACCTATATGAGTTAAGCAATGGCCTTTAACAATAGAGAAACTACACTCGGGAGGCAGAGGCAGACAGATCTCCGTTAGTTCAAGGCCAGCCTGGTCTACAAGAGCTAGTTCCAGGATAGGCTCTAAAACTACAGTGAAACTCTGTCTCAAAAAAACAAAAAACAAAAAAAAAAAAAAAAGAAAGAAAAAGAAAAGGAAAAAAATAGAGAAACTGCAGGCTTTAGAACAGCTGGTACAGGAGCAACTTGATGCTCAACATACTGAAGAATCAAACAGTCCTCAGAATTCTCCTGTATTTGTTATTAAAAAGAAATCTGGAAAATGGAGAATGGTAACAGATTTAAGAACTGTTAATAAGGTGACTCAGTCAATGGGCTCTCTATAGTCTGGCATTTCTTTGCCTTCTCTATTACCTAAAGGACAGTCTCTTATAACTATTGATTTAAAAGACTGATTCTTCACTATACCTTTACAAGAAAAAGACGGAGAAAAATTTGCCTTCACTGTGTCTACTTATAATAATTCTCAATCTAAGAGATATCAATGGAAGGTTCTTTCACGGGGAATGTTAAAGAGCTCCATCCTATGCCTTTATTTTGTAGGGTAGCTGCTGGAGATGATACATAAGCAATTTTCTCAATCTATAGTTTTCCATTACATGGATGACATCTTATTAGCTGATTCAAACATAGATACTTTAGAAAGAATGTTTGAAGAGGTAAGGAAAATTTTGCCTTGTTGGGGATTACAAATTTTTCCTGAAAAAAAACATAAAGAGGAGATTCTATTATTAATTATTTAGGCTATAAAATGGTTTACAAAAAGTTAGACCCCAAAAGGTGCAAATTAGAAGAGATCAATTGCAGACTCTTAATGACTTCCAAAGATTGCTAGGAGGTATTTCCCATTTGAGGCCCACTATTGGGGAAAAAAAAAAACTGATGAACTAATTAATTTAAACAAAACTTTAGATGGTGGCAAGAACTTAAACAGTCCCAGGAAATTATCAGCTGAAGCTGAGAGAGAATTGGTTTTGATAGAAGATAAATTACAGAAAGCACATGTGGATCATGTGGATCCGAATCTTAGCTGCATTCTGGTCATATTACCCTCCAAACATTCCCCTATAGCAATTTTAAAGCAGAGGGAAGGTATTATCTTTAATGGATCTTTTTACCACATAAACAGAACAAAAAATTAAAAACTTATGTGGAAAAAGCCTCTGTATTAATTCTAAAAGGAAAATTGAGACTTCATCAAATAAAAGGAATAGACCCAGCATAAATCATAGCATCTTTTGATAATGATAAAATTGACAAATTATGGGCAGAAAGTGAACCCTGACAAAGAGCTTGCAGTAATTTTTTTGGGAGACATTAACAAGAAACATCCCAAAAAGCAAGAGAATTCAACTTATAAAGAGAACTAGGTAGATCCTTCCTCACATTTTACAGGAAATACCAATAACTGCAGCCCCTACATTCTATACTGATGCAAATAAATCAGGAAAGGCAGGCTACAAATCAGAAAATTTAAGAAATGTGGATTAAAGCCCTTATGACTCTGTCCAAAAATCAGAATTATATGCTATTCTCATGGTACTAAAGGATTTTAAAGAACCTCCCAACTGCAATTGGCAATATGCAGAAAGAGTTGTTATGCATATTGAAGTTGCTGAATTTATACCAGATGATACAAAATTTACTTTATTACTTATTCAATTACAAGATACAACCAGGAATAGGAATCATTCCATATACATAACATACCCAATCCCATTCAGGTCTGCCAGGTCCTCTAGCACAAGGCAATGCAGAAATCGATCAATTACTAACTGGAAATGTGCTGAAGACCTCAGAATTTCTTAAAAAGCATCACGTCAACAGCAAAGGTTTTAAAAAAAGACTTCCATCATGTGGCAACAAGCCAAGGAAATTATAAAGAAATGTCCTACTTGTTCTTTATATGACAAACACTACTACCTGCAGGAAGCAACCCAAAGGGTACTCAAAGGAATGAAATCTGGCAGATGGATGTGTTCTATTTTGTAGAATTTGGAAAACTAAACTATGTACATCACACCATTGATACCTGTTCAGGTTTTCAATGGGCAACTGCTCTGAGTTAGGAAAAAACTGATTTGGAAATCATACATTTATTAGAAGTTATGGCCCTCACAGGTAGGTATACATGTATGATGAAGTATTAAGTCGGCACAAATCAATAACCAAGCCAGCTCAATAGAAACAGGTATTTTTAATGAAAGAAAAAAGGGGAACTCACTCTACTCAAGCCACAATCCTATCCGTCTGGCGGACACCGCATGGAGAGAGAGAGCGCACCTGTGTTCTCTCGATTTTCTACCTGGGGTCCCAGTAGCCACACCCCAACTTGATGTGATTGGCTAGTGGCTCTTCCCCCATCACATGTACAAATAAAGACAGACAATGCTCCAGCATATGTCTCTTAAAAAATGAAACAGTTTTCTGCTTATTATAATATAAAGCATATTACTGGTATACCACAAAAATCCTATAGGCCAGGCAGCTATATATAGAAGGATCAAATCAAACTATAAAGCAAATGTTATGCATACTGAAGTTGCTGAATGTCCCAAGAGTAAATTGGCCTATTGGTATATCACATTTCCAACAGGATAAAATTTATAAAACTTCCCAAATGTTTGTTTCTGCTATTCTCTACAGACATATAATGAAAGTGGTCTTCTTGTAGTCCCAACTCAATTAAAAATTAAAGCCAACTTTGTAGTTGGAGTGTGGTTCTTTTGTTGTCTAAACCCAAGCATGCTTATTAAAGTCAAATCCAAAATCTGTCTCATGTCAGAAGAGCCACCTGATATGAGACAGAAGAAAAACAAATATTTAAGGACCATTCTATTGACACTAATAGTTGGTTTTATATTGACTCTTTAACTGCTTTTCTTAAGATATAAGATTTATATTTACATATATATAAACTTTATATATATATATATAAACTTTTTCTCATGATATTAGTGGTCATAGAATACTAACTAATTCTAGAAAAAGGCTTCCTGTACATGATTTCAGGTTTGAGTCTCCATCAGTTTTCTGCAGTGAACCAAGAACTCGCCTAACAGGGACCTCTGAAGTCTCCAAAGGAGAATAGGGTCCCACAATGATTCCTCCAGGAATATGATAACACCACTAAGCTGGAAAACACCACCTAAAGATCAGAACAATTTTGAGGTGGCTAGCTGATATGATCCGGTCTCACAGAGTACTCTAGCCAGGACTTGAGACAAGTCCTGGACTTTACACAGAGACTGGAGAACAAATGATAAAGCTATTTCTCCCAGGACTTACTTGGCAATTAACCCCAAATTTTCTTTTCAGGATCCCCTAAAGATGCCGTTGCCCCAGACAGCATGAAGTAAATTTAAGAATATAACGCCCACATTCCCAAGAGGTGGGGTGGGTGATTTTTGGTCATTCAATGGACTGCAGATATTTGTCATTGTTTAGTGGGTTGGTTATAAGTTGTTATTCTTACGGTCAGGAGGAAAGTCGAACAAAGGACAGATTGGATTCAGAGTTCTTGTTTTGAAAAGAAAAGGGGGGATACAGATATGATAGGGTAAAAGGGTAGATTATTGAATCTACTCTGAAAAGAAAAAGGGAGGCTATAAATAAGATAAAAAAGGTAAATTATTGAATCTACTTTTAAAAAGCAACTACTAGTTTTAAATCTTTTACATTGAACTTTTATATATTTTATACAAATTTTGTATACTGACACAAATTTAGGATTATTTTTGTGAAAATATACTGTATATATGTTTTCTAATCTTGTTCAAGATATTGTACCTATATAGCTCATTTAACAATGTAATGTGACTTTCTAGTTCTTGAAGGTTATTATTATCAACTGTTTAGAGGTTAGTAATTAGTCACCTATTACAATTGAACTTGTAGTCACAGTAGGTATGTTTTCAAGTCAAACAGATATATTTTAGATAGACAGGTCATCTCCAAACACTTTGGAGATCTACAGAGTATGTCATTTAAGATGTTTTAATAACATAGGCTCTTTTTTTAAAATGATGAGACATGTCTGCTCCTGGCAGCACCAATCTACTTCAGAGAAGAAACTCCACACAGAGCTTACTTTCTTTGTGGCAAAAGTAAGCCACTGGGCAAGAAAATGTCCTTGCTTTGCCTGCTGACAATATGCTGTCCTAATTGAACACAAAAGAGAGTGACTGCCAAACCCTGTCAAGACAGGCATGAGAGTCCTTCAAACATCCTGCTTCATAGAAAAGTCTGCCCAGTATTTTAACCTTTAGGCTAAAGATGGATGACTCAACATTGCAGAGGTACTCTGGGTGACTGTCCAGGCAGGCAGCTGTTTCTGACATTTCTCACATTTTTGGAAGTCACTTGCTTGTACTTCCTGCTTAGTCAGTTAATATTATTTCTGAAGACACCAGAAATAGAATATAGAAATAAAGGGTCTGGTCCAGGAATACAGAAATATAAAGTTCTAAGACCAAACACATTTTGGAAGAAAAAAAAAATAAAGCTGGCAGCCACTCCTAACCTTTAACAAATACCTTCTGCCTTAAGAGCAGACATCCCAGCAGTCATGTGGACAGAGGCAAACTTTTAACAACTGTCTCCTGCCTCCCAGCTTCCCTTCCCTGCTAGGCAGGTACTGCAGACAAAGGGCAGCTTCTAACTACTGCTTCTATGGGACCCTCTGCTTGTATTCCCTTAATTTTTAACAGTCCCCTATGCGACTCTACTCTCTGCCTTGCATTCTTTCAGGGACAGTAAAAAGCACTGTGTCAGGCATGGGTTTTCGCAAACATCATAAGTTACCATTCTAACATCCTATAGCCAAAAGTTGTAAAACTTAAATGTAAGGACTTTAAACCTGACCTACAGGTTGTAAAAGCTCTTTACTATAAGAGGAGGCCCAAAACCAACCCCTATCGCCACAGTTCCAGAAGCCCGATACTCTGGCAGTGGTTGCAGCTATAGCTGATAAGCTTTGTGTGCCCCATAGTGACTTCTCCCCTTTTTCTGGAATAAAGCTTGCTCCTGGTTTATTAGACTTGGTGGTCTGTCTCCCCATCACTGTGTGACCCCCAAACCCAACAATTTCCTTCTTGGGTCTCTGAGGTAGTTGAAGAGTAGATGGTTATAGTTACAGTTTTCCTTGTTTATGCGACCCAGAAAAGAAATTTATTAAAGAAGTGTATAAGGTTGAAAGATATCAAAAGATAGTTTTGGGTAGTAATGCAAGTTATAATACAAAGTAAATTAGGTACAAAACAAGATAGATAATGGAGTGTTTTCTCTGAATTTGTCAAATGTAAAATGGACTAGACACTGTTGATGTACTTACTGCCTGAATATATTGTATATAGTTATTATACTTACTGTATATAGTTTTTCTTATATTAGTTATAGCCTTTTTAAATTTTAGAGAAAAAAGGGGAAATATAGTGGTATTTTGTTTGTTTTAATAAATAAAGTTTGCCTGAAGATCAGAGTGCAAAGCAGCCACACTAGTCAGCCATAGAGGCCAGGCAGTGGTGGTGCACACCTTTAATCCCAGCACTAGAGAGGAATATAAGGCAGGATGAAACGGGAACTCACTCTTTTTTCAGTCTGAAGAGTTCCTAGAGGTAAGAACTCTCTAGTGACTTGGCTGCCTTGCTTTTCTGATCTTCAGCTTGAATCCCAGTATCTGTCTCTGGGTTTTTATTACTCATGCTACATCACAGTTAGTTCAGATTCAAAGAGACTGCAGCTACTCTGCCTTGGTTTTATTTTATTTTACACCACAGCTTCCTATGGGCTGAGGGCTCATCCTAGCTTTACTTTGCTGTTGTCAAAGGACATGTAAATGTCACAACTCTTTGGCCACCATGTTCTCCAAATGAAGAAACTTTTGGGCCTCTTTCATAAACAGACCCACAAATAATGCTACTTAGTGACTGATCAGTAGAGTCCACACGGACACTCACCTGACAGGAACATCAGCACTCGACTCTGCTTAGCCTGTGAAAAAGCTCTGTACACTTAACATTCTGTGTCTGTAATTCCCATCATCCCCAAAATAATAACATGTTCACTCATATGGTTAGCTCTCTCAGAGTCTACTTGGCTACTACTCCCTCTCCTCCTTTAAACTCGTCACTCAGGATAACAATGAAAGAAAAAGCACCTGGCCAAGTCTCACAACATACACTACTATACCCTTTCCAGCGTGTTAAAGGCTACAAATACCCTCCCTTTCTAGTTTTTCTTGGGGAGATTTTTTCTACCCCCCCCTTTCTTTTACTCTTGGGACTAACTGACAATACTCGGCCCTTTAAGTATGGACTTAAAGGAAAGCTATTAATAGAGCAATCCAAATGTCTTCAAAATTCAAAAACCAAAATCTCTAATTCAATAACAACAACAAAAAGCTAGCAAGCCCATAACTTCGCTGTGGAGATGGATCTCTAACAGTTCATTCCAAGTATTACAGTCCTCTGGGTGTGGGCCCAGGGACTCACTGCTCCTCTCAACCTCCTCCTATCCCCTCTTTGTATCCTGCCAACCTAACCCACAAAAGCACTCTCAACCAGGGATCCCACAGCACCACAATGAACTAGAATCCAGAAAGGGCAAAAACAACTAAAAAATGGAACACCCACCCAAAAAAGACAAGTCCAGATATCTATACCAAGAAACACATCAAACATCCTAAGCCCCAAAATACACATACGAACAGCAAAGACAACATGGCTCCTCCAGAAACAAACTTTTGCAATAGCCTGAGAAATGCAACTTAACTGATGCACAAGACAGGGGCTTCAAAATACTGATCGTGTGTGTTAAAGAAGGTATGAATAAATGCCTCAATGAAGACCATGGAAACACACTGGAATGAAATAATGAAAACATTTCAAGTAGAAATAGAATCACTAAAGAAAACCAAAACTGAGATAAAACTGTAAATGAAAAATTTAGGAGATAAAAAAATCTCATAGGAAAGCCTCACTAACAGGTTACAGGACAAGAAGAATCTCAGGCATTGAAGACAAAGTAAAAGAAATGGATAACTAAGTCAAAGAAAGAAAATGTTAAATCCAAAAAAATCCTGGTACAAAACACTAGGAAATCTGGGACACAACGCAAAGACCAAGTCTACAAATAGTAAGAATAGAGGAAGAAGAAGAAACCCAAGTTAAAGGCAAATAAGGTAATTTTTTAAACAAAATCACAGAAGAAATTTTCCACATCTAAAGAGGAAGTTGCCTATCAAAGCATAAACATATAAAACACAAAACAGACAGGGCCAGAAGAAAAATTACCCATGACACATAACAACCACTAAACATACAGAACAATAATAACAAAAAGGATGTTAAAAGAGGCAAGGGATAAAGACCCAGTCACATATAAGGGCAGGCCGACTAGAATACACCTGACTTCTTAATGGAGACTCTGAAAACCAAGAGGCCTGGACAATGTTCAACAACCTGAGACCACAGATGCCAGCCCAGAATACTATACATAGCAAAACTACCACTAATATTGGGCAGAAAAAGAAAATGAACATTCCACAATAAAACCAAATTTAAGCAGATTCTATCTACCTATCCAGATCTACAGAAGGCACTAGAAGGAAAACTTCAGCTTGCAGAGGTTAACTATATCCAAGAATACACAATGAATAAATAATCCCGGAACAGTGAATCAGAAAGTGTGTGTATAGAGAAACAACCCACATTATAACAACAAATAACAGGAATCAATAAACACTGCTCATTGATAACTCTCAATATCAAAGGTCTCAATTACCCCAATAAGACTGGATCATAAAACAGGATTTAGGGTCCGGAGAAAAGTGCTCAGTGGTTAAAAGCACTTGTTGCACTTGTAGAGGATCTGGGTTTGAGTCCCACATCAATCTAACTCACAACAATCTAATTCCAGTTCCAGGGGACTCAATTCCTTCTTTTGACCTCCAAAGGCATCCAAGCATGCACATGATGTAAAGACAGACAAACATGCAGGCAAAAATGCATAAAATTATAAATCTGAACAGTAATAATAATTTTAAAAAGCAGTACTCATCTTTTCACGGCATCCAAGAAACATACCTCATCATGAAGGATAGACATTACCTCAGGGTAAAAGAATGAAAAAGTATTTCTAACAAATAAACCCAAGCAGAAAGCAATTGTGGCTATTTTAATATCTGACAAAACAGATTTCAAACTCGACCTAATCAAACAGGTAGGAAAGGACATTATACACTCACCAAAGGGGAAAATTCACCAAGAGGTACAGGAATTCTAAACATCTATCCACAAACACAAAGATACCCTAGTTCATACATTACTACAGCTAAAATCACATACTGACCCTCACCCATGATAGTGGGTGACTTCAACACCCCCCCCTCACCAACAACAAGGCAGACTTCTGGACAAAAACTAAACAGAGAAATCCTGAAGCTAAATAATACCATAAATTAAGTGGACCCCAGGAGACATCTATAGAACATTCCATCCACATACTAAAGAATATATTTTCTTGGGCTGGAGAGATGGCTCAGAGGTTAAGAGCACTGACTGCTCTTCCAGAGGCCCTGAGTTCAATTCCCAGCAACCACATGGTGACTCACAGCCATCTGTAATGAGATCTGGTGCCCTCTTCTGGCGTGCAAGCATGCATGGAAGGAGTGTTGTATACATAATAAATACGTAAATAAAAGAATATACTTTCTTCTCAGCAGTTATTGCAACTGTCTCCAAATATTGAGCACATACTAGGACACAAAACAAATCTCAATACTGAATGAAAAATGGGTAAAGACAAAAATTGAGAAGAAAACTAAAAAATTTTGGAACTGAGTACAAAGGAAAACACAACACAGGCAAACCTATAGGATACTATAAAAGCAGTTTTAAGAAGCAAGTTCGCAGCACTAAGTGCCTACATTAAAAAAAAAAAGGACAGCTCTCATATAAACAACAAAAAATCCTGAGACCTCTAGGATAAGAATATATATTATTAAAAAAGAAAAGGCAAGAAATAATCAAACTCAGGGCTGAAATCAATGAAATAGAAACAGGTAAACAAACAAAACTTGCAAAAAAAAATCAATGAAAGACTTGCTTCTTTGAGAAAATCAACAAGTGACAAAGTCTTAGCCAAATTAACCAAAAGACACAGAGAAGAGTCAAATTTATAAAATTAGAGAAGAAAGAGGGACTTTATCACAGATATCAAGGAAATGCAGAGAATCCATAAAGACATACTCCAAAACTATGTACTCCACCAAATCGTAAAACCTAAAAGAAGTGGGTGAACTACTTGACATAAAAGTTAAATCAAGGTGAAATGAGCAACTTAAACAACAAGCCCTAGTGAGATAGAAGCAGTAACTACAGGTCTCACAAACAAAAAGAATCCAGGGCCAGAATGGTCAGCTTAGAATAGCACCAGACCTTCAAAGAATAAATAGTAATAATCCTCAAGTTCTTCCACAAAAATGGAAACTGAAGGAACAGTTTCTAATTCTTTTATGAATCCATTATGACCCTGATGCCAAAACTGCACAAAGACCTAACAAAAAAGAAAATTATAGATAAAATCCCTTATGAAAATAGATGCAAAATTTCTCAAATTACTTGCAAAGCAAATCTAAGAACACATCAAAAAGGTTATCTACCATGATCACATAGAAGTCATCCCAGATGTGGTTCAACATGTATAAATCAACAAACATAATCAACCATATAAACAGACTGAAAGACAGAAACCACACAATCATCTCATTAGATACAGAAAAGGCCTCTGACAAGATCCAGCATCTCTTCAGGATAACAGTGCTGGAGAGACTACGGGTACAGGGATATACCCCAACACAATAAAGGTGATTTCCAGCAAACTCACAGCCAGCATTACCTAAATAGAGAGAAACTTAAGTATTTCCACTAATATCAGGAACAAGACAAGGATGTTCACTCTCTCCATATATCTTCAATATATTACTTTGAAGACTCAGCTAGAGCAAGCAATAAGACAACTGAAGGAGATCAAGGGGTTACAAACAGGGGGAAAAAAGTCAAAGTATCTTTGTTTGCAGATGATAGGAGTTTATACATAAAAATCCCTAAAGACTCCACCCAGAAACTTCTATAGCTGATATCTGCTACAGCAGGACACAAAATTAACACCCACACACACACAAAAACAAAAACAGTGGCCTTCCTATATATAAATGAGAAAGAAGTCAGGAAAACACCTTTCACAATAGCCTCAAAAAAAAAAAAAAGATCTTGGGATAAGTCAAGCAAGTCAAAGATGTGTATAATAAAGACTTTAAGACGCGAGAAGATGGAAAGCTCTCCAAGTTTGTGGATCTGTATTAATAATATCATGAGAAAGGCAAATCAACTAAAACCAAAAGCAATCTACAGATTCAATGCAATCACTATCAAAATTATATCACAATTCTTCACAGAAACTGAAAAAATAATCTTCAGTAACATGTGGAAACTGGCAGAAGGTTTGATTGGCATTAAAAACATCCATGGTGACCAATGAATCAAAGTTAAGACCCAGACATAATTCTGCACACTTTTGACAAAAAGCAAGGAAGTCAAAAATATGCACCAAAGAAAAGACTGGAAAAATGGTTCTGGTCAAACCAGATGGCTGCATGTAGAAGGTGTAAAGTCTGTAAATAGATCCATATTATTACCCGGCTTAACTCCATTAAGGTCCTTGATCCATTTGGAGTTAAGTTTTATGATGTGCCTGCAAGGTATGTTGGTACTATAACAACATAAATGTTATGGGTACAATCGATCACTTTCTAATTGCATTTAATGCCTACTACATGAGATGGAAACTGATCTGACTCAGCCAAGAACCAGAGACCTACTATTACTCTGCTCCAGAAGTGCAGCATTAAAATGACTCCTAATGATATAGCGCTATACTCATAGATGACTGTCTCACTCACCCACATCAGAGAAGTTCTGTCAGTAGGTGGAAATGAACACAGGTACCCTCAGCTGGACAATGTGCAGGTAGTGAGATAGATGCCCCATGTACAGGTGTAGTTGGCCAATACAAATACAAAAACTTAATAGTATTTTTGTAGACTTTTCTGTTTCATTTTGCTTTGTTTTGGTTTTGTCTTTCCAAGACAAAGTTTTTCTGTGTAGCCCTGGCTGTCCTGGAGCTCGCTCTGTACACCAGGCTGGCTTTGAACTCATAGAGATCTGCTTGCCTCTGCCTCTTGTGTGTTGGAACTATGGATGTGAGCTGCCGCCACCAGACAGCTGTTTTGGCACTTTTCAGTTTATTTTTTATCTTTTGCTTATTTTGTTTCGAGTTTCCTTTAGTGTGTTTTTGTGGGTCTGTGCTTCTTGTGTTCTTGTTTTTTGTTGTTTTGAAAGAGAAAAACAGGACATAATGTTGAATGGGTACGGAGAATAGGAGGATCTTGGCAGAATTGAGAGAGGGAGAAAAACATGATCAAAATATAGTGTATGAATTTTTTTTCACAAAACGGGGTATTTTCAAATAGAGAAATCTTGGCTACTGGATAACTCCATCATTAGAAGTACTTATGTTTTCTTCATCTCAGAGAGATATCTTTTAAAATAATATTTTATTATTATTTTTTACATTATATCCATGTTTGGGTATATACATATGAATGCAGTCTAGAAGAGTGTCAGATCCCCTGCAGCTGGAGTCACAGAAGGTTGTGAGCCATCCAACGTTGGTGCTGGGAATCAAACGTGGGTCCTTTCAGAGAACAGTAAGTGTTCTAAGCTGCTGAGCCATCTCTCCAGCCTTTGTCCTTTTTGTTAGTTGTTTAAGAAATCAAACAAAGGGGCGAGATTACTCAGTGGGTAGAGATACTTGCCACCAGGACTAACAATCTGAATGAAATTTCCAGGGTGCATATGGGGAAAAGAAAGAACAAACTTCTGTAAATTATATATGCATGTACATAGGCACACACAAAATAACATGTTAATTATTTTTTTCTTTAAAAGAACTCAGTCATGAGTGGTGGTGCATGCCTGTATTCCCAACACTGAGGAGGCTAATGCCAGTATGGGCTACATAGATAGCATTAGTGAAATTTTGTTTAAAAAGAACAGGGGGAAGAGGAGAAGGAGACTCGAGTATTACACATGTGAATGATACAAACACAAACAAATGGCCATTGATCCCAGTACTTGGGAGGTAGAGGCAGGACAATCAGAAATTAGAGGCTAACTTAAAAGATACCTGAGACCCTATCTCACAAGAACAAAAAATACTCAAAATAGTAACACACAGAGACTCAACTGCACATGTGGTTCTCAGACATGCAGGCCCACTTTGTTCAAAGTCCTCAGTAGGACAGAGTTAGATTATGCATGTTCTTTTCATGAGGACCAGGCTTGAATTTTCTATAAACTTTCATAAGCAGTAAATTTGAAAGAGAAAAAGATGTTGCCACCTCAATGTTTTCTTCTCTCTTAGAGTCTCCTTACTTTTCTGTAACCTTGTCACTGACACCTCATTACACTTTTTTTCTGAGACAGGTAACCCAGACTGGCCTATAACTTCTAACACAGCAGACGATGACCTTGATTTCTTGATCTCCTCGCCTCCACCTTACAAGTGCTAGGATTAGGTGTGTGCACCATACCCCACTCTTTTTAATTGAAGTGTTCTTTCTCCATCACTTTGCATATAAACAGAGTTAGTTTAAAATGGATCATCTTTCTTTTTTTGGTCTTCTCAGAATTAAGGTCAATTAATTGGGTAAGAAGAAGGAACTCAAACTTGTTCAACCTTGGCTGTCCTTCTCTGCTGTCCCCTCTGCTGTCTGTGGCGCTGAGGGCCTGAAGTGAGAGGCTGCTCCCCCGTGAAAAGCTTCAAAGTGAAGAGCAAGAAACGGACACTATTTAAAAATTTTAAATTTTTTAAGATTTATTTATTTATTATGTATACAACATTCCTTCCATGTATGCTTGCATGCCAGAAGAGGGCACCAGATCTCATTATAGATGGCTGTGAGCCACCATGTGGTTGCTGGGAATTGAACTCAGGGCCTCTGGAAGAACAGTCAGTGCTCTTAACCTCTGAGCCATCTCTCCAGCCCCCCCCTTTTTAAGATTAAAAATTATTTTTGTATGAATGCTTTGCCTGTATGTATGTCTGTGTACCATGTACAAGTTTTCACAGAGGCCAGAAGAGGGAATCAAATGCCCTGGAACTGGAGTTACAACTGCTTGTAAATCACCACGTGGGTGCCAAGAATTAAACCCAAGTCCTCTGAAAGAGCAAGTGAGTGTTCTGAGCTCCTAAACTATCTTTCTAGCCTCAATCAGAATTACTGTACACTCAGTCCATTATTCAAATCTCCAATCATCAGGTGCTTCCACTTGCTTCCCCCATTTTCACTTTCTAACCTGCTTTCTATTAAAAAACTGTATTTTATTCATTCATACTATAGTTTCTCTTAAGTCTAATAAGGATTCTCTCATCCATAAGACCACTAATCAAACATTATACCATGAAACCACAAAGGCAGTCAGTCTCATCTCACTTCCTTCTGACTTTTCTCCTTCCCTACTGATTTCTAGCCTTAAGAGATTTGGCAACCTGCCTGGTATTGTTGGTAGCCTGTCCCACCTAAAACCCTTATGCTATATAAACCAAAGCAATATTTTCCTATTGTAACTGAAAAATTCTGCAACCTTTACTTTTCTTTCTTCCTCCCTCCTTATAACCATTTAGTTATTTTTGGTTCTTCAATGTGTCCTGTGGAGGGTCTTGCACTAACAGAGGCAGTGGAGGAATGCTCTTACAGGTCCTGGGAAATCATGTCTAAGATGGTCACATATCATCAGTAGTGATTCTTAAGACATCCCTCAGAGCCAAAAGACTGCATCTGGGCCAGCATGAATGCATTAATTAAGCCTATCTACAGAAGATACAGGTAAACTTCCTTATAAGATAAATGCAAACTGAATATACTAAGATGCTGTCCTTTCCTACAACATACATGTTATCAAACTTGCAAAGACTTTATTTCATCATCATCATTATTATTATTATTATTATTGTCACCCACCCTACCCCCAGACAGGGTTTCTCTGCCTTTGCCTCCCAAGTGCTGGGATTAAAAGTGTGCACCACCATCACCAGCCGAAGGGACTCTTTATACCTGTGGCATTGTTTTATTTTGGAACAATCTATATAGAGGAAAACCTGGCCAAAAGAAAAAAAACACCTCAAATCCAAGTTTTAAATGCACCATGACCCAATGCTCTAGGAAGGCACCCTACAGACTGAGCAGGGCACAATGAAAATAAAAGAAATTAATCACTGCTGTACTGATTATTATATAAAATGATTCAAACTATCAAATATCTATCAATATACCTGAGTTTTATTTAACTACTTTTGGTTTAACCAAAAATTTAACAAAAGATGTTAAACAAAATCCAGGTATAAACTCAAATACTATGTAGCCACTTGAGAAAAACAAAACAAAAAAATTATTTTTTGTCTATTCCAATATAGGCAAGAAGTTCAATTTTTTTCAAGTTAAAAGAAAAACCACAAGATGTAGAACACTATGCAACAATAGACCCGGACATACAGACATCCCACGACCAATATAATGCCTACCGCATTGAAGACTTACTTACCCAGACGGATGCACAAGAAAAGGTTAATGGTGACTGACTATGTGGTGAGACACTGGGTGACTTACAGTAAGGAAGTGGAATCTCACACTACATTTTTACTTTACTGTGCCTTCTAATTCTTTTTAAACCTGGTACATGTATTTGGGATAATTAATGTTAACCCTAAACTCAAATATAGAGGTTTCAGTTATTGGCTGTTTTCTACTCTTAACTCTTTTTGGGGCAGCCACCCAGATTCCAAATAAATCACACCGAGACTTACTATTACTTATGAATGCCTAGCTTTAGTTTGGCTTGTTTTTAGCCAGCTCTTCTTAAATTATCCCTTCCACTTTTGACTCTGGGATTTTGCCTTTCTCTATTTCTATATAGAGGCTGTGTAGGTAGATGGCTAGCCCCTTCTTTTCTCACTCCTTCATCTCTCCCAGATTTCTCCTATTTATTCTCTCTGCCTGCTAGCTCTGCCTATCCTTTCTCCTGCCTCACTATTGGCCGTCCAGCTCTTTATTAGACCAATCATGTGTTTTTAGACAGGCACAGCAACATAGCTTCAGAGTTAAACTAATGCAACATAAAAAAATGAAACACACCTTTGCATCATTAAACAACTATTCCAAAGGATAAACAAATATAACACATCTTAAAATAATCTTCTACAACAGTTTCGTATAAAATAAAGACTTAACAACATAATTGGGGGAAAGCGGTTTCAAGACCGAGTTTTCTCTATGTAACAGTCCTGGCTATCCTGGAAATTCTTTATAGACCAGGCTGGCCTTGAATTCACAGAAATCCACTTGCTTCTCAAAGTAATGTTGTTGAAAGGAGGCCAGCATCAAACTTTTTAACTTGTGAATATTAAATTTTTTCTACAACAATCTCTTACCCTGACTCCATGCTCATGAAGCGTACATTAAACCACCTTGTACTTTGATCAGTTGCTGATCAAACTGTCTCAGAGTTACAGGCAACTCAAAGCTTCTAAAAGCACTCTTCTGAAGTGTTTTCTTAAAAAATAAAATAAAAACAAAATTTTTCCCATAAATGCACAAAGTTGAAGCCAGATCCCAACTGTTTCAAATCTAACAAGGTAATATTCTTTCTGATGTTTTAGCAAGGAACCAGCTGGCTTTACTGGAGACAGCACTTTGCTTTTGAATGCTAGTTACTGTAATAACTCCAAAGACAGTTTCCAATCACTTAGCATTTCCTTCTCCAAAAGGAAAAGTGGTGAGCACTTCTAAAGCTAAAGGAGTTCAAATACTCAGCACAGTCACACAGTAAGCAATCAATACAAATTAGGTGAACACCCTAAAAAAACTGGAAGAAAAAAATATCTCTTGAAGAACAACCCTTATCACTGTAGAACTGGGAAGCTCAGCACACTTCTGTACTTGGGCTCCCTCACTCTTCATCTAAGAGTAAATGTTAATACAACAAAAAGTTACAGATACGTACTTAAATTTAACTCCTAGGTGTGTCACAATCTAAAACAACCCAAAACCCCACACAATACGTTAAACGTGTTATTCCAGTACTTGGGGTACTAAGAGACAGAAAAATCACAAGTTCAAGGCCAGCCAGGGCTATAAATAACAATACCCTTTCTCCAAAAACAACTAAAACCAGTAGTCCTCTTACACAATATACAACGGTAAAACTTACCTTACAAAGATACAGTTAAGAAAACTCAGTTCTGAACAGATCACTTATATTTTTAATTTTTGCACAGAAATCAGAAAACACATTAACATAAGAGCCCTCAACTGCTCATCTGGGCTAGTTCTAGAAATACTCAAATTTTAAAAAGAACTGACCAAATGTAGAAAACTATGCAATAACCTCCACCTAAACCTCAAAATACAATTGCCTGTTTTAATAATTAGAACACCACATAGATTATTCCCAAACATAAATACCGATTTCAGATGTTCCAAGTTTTAAAGCTCCAGGGCTCTACTTTCATTATCTTGTTCTTTTATCTTCATTTTATATTATTTATTGTAAATATCCTGGTAATCGAGTCGGAGACTTTAGCATGGGACAAATAACTAGTTCCCTTCCTTCCTCCCCCACCCCAGATCTTTATACAGAATTTCTGCTCTGTTCATGAGTATCACCTAGTTCTCATAACCAACTAAACCAGCTCTCAGAATGACAGCACAGCACCTGAGCAGATTATGGAAGCTCAAATATCACATAAAGATTGTCAAAACAATGGTGCTTCAGTTATAATGCTGCCCTACCCAAAGCAGTGCTTCAGCACAGATAAGGAAGCCCTTTTCTCTTCTGGAAACATGATCACCTGTTAAGTTAAGCAGGCTGCCAGGTTCTTGTATTATATAGTCCGTATTTCACTTGGTTAAAAGAAATGTAAGTGTTCTTTCTTGAATCTCCTGAAGTATACCAGATAAAATAGGCCTATCTAAGTATGTCTCATGTGTTTTACAAATATTTTCTTACAGAGTTCCCCTCACAGCACCTTAGAGACAGAGTAACTTACTCGAGAGCAGGTCTCAGAACTCTGACTTTTAATGCTTCTAATATTCGATTTAACTCCACAAATGGTTCTTTTTGACTTGGGTCCACAGACAGTCCAGATTCCTGAAAGGAAAAGGAACAGGAACAACAACTTGTTAGTATATTCATTTGCAATGGGAAAGGCTGATCTAGGTTATAAAATACAGGGCTCTCAAAGTTAATTTCCCTTTAACATATATTTCTGTGGCAAGCTGTCCCACCACTATGCTTCTGCCAAGTCTGAGCTGAGCACCAAACCATGAACTAAAGCTGAGTGTGGTTCTGCATGTTCAGGCCAATGAACTGCAAGCACACACTCATTCCCGGGATGCAAGGTGCAGATGATGTCTGGCCACAAGAAGAGGAAACACTGGAAAATGCAGAGCTAAAGGAGTATCTGAGAACTTCACAGGCCAGATGCTAAGAACCTCGCTTACTACCTCTCTTTCCACACGAAAAAAAAAACAAACTAATTCTCAGTGATATAATTTACTGTAAGATGTGTATGGACACATACACACACCTCAAAAGGTACAAAGAAAGACCCAAGTGCCATTTATCTCAACTGTTTCAAATAGAAAAGACCTAGATTATAGATTGGTTTATGATTCACTTTAAATTATTTTATCTTCCGAGTTCTTCATTTTTAAAACAAACAAAAAAATGCAATAGAGTGGAGTTTGGACAAATAAAAAAGGGGCTGAATCCCGGTTCCTTCAGAAACGTTCCCCGAACAGCCCTGGGCACATTCCTTGACTCTCCAAACCTCACACTTCTCATGTGCAGAACAGCAACAACTGCTACTTCACAGTGGAGTGGAGAGGAGTAAACTGGGTGTGGCTCGGAGGAAACACACAGTACACAGCAGCTACTACTACCATCCTCATGGTGTTCCTGTCTAACAGAAAAGACGAGCAAGGCCCACCTGAAGTCAATCTTAGTTTGCAATTCATCTGATACACTTTTACTAGATCAGGAAAACAAACAATATTGTGTCTTCCCTCTTCTCTGCTATATTAACCTTTCCTATCAAAAGAGGAAATAGGAGTGGATAGTGCACACGCAGTGCTGGGGAAGCTGAAATGGGAGGAGTAAAGGATAGCCTGGGCCACACAGGAAAAATATCACCACTTTTGATACACTGACTAGACTAGAAACCAGCCTGTCAGATACCAAATAAGAAAAGAACAACTCAGATGTTAAGCTTTAAGAGTGTTAATTTTTTTCCTTTTTTAATTGATTTTTAGTTATTGATTTTTATTGAGCTCTACATTTTTCTCTGCTCCCCCATGTAGATTAGATCTATGTAAGTAAGGGAAGGGCAATTCTGGCATTAAATTGCAGGACCATAACTTCTAAGAATGTAAAAAAAATTCCTAGCAAAATGAAGTTACTCATGGTATTAAAAGATTACAAACCTATCTACAGTCTGAGGTACACATAAAGTCTCATCTGCAGATAATACAAACTCCACAGCATTGCCTTCTTTATTTTTCCCTTGCTTTGTGGGCATGTGGTTACCTGGCAGAGCTCCTCAGCTACATCCAGCATTCCTTGTCGGAAGAAGTGTTCCACCATCACCTCGTTGAGAAGTCGCTGGCTATCTGCCTGCCAGCAGCCATCTATTCCCACACTGCTAATGTCAGAATCAAAATTCTGGGGAGAAATAGAAAAGAATCATGTATAGGTGACTTTCTTTTTTCAGCCCACCTCACAGAAAGAAACAAAGGTTTACATCTTACTTTAGTATCAGTTCAATTCATTTACACAATCACAGGCAGGAGCTTTCCTAGTCACCTTTTAAATCTTTTCACTCTTAGGGACTACTGCTGGAATAATCACACATATTAAAAATATAAAAATAACTTTAGGAGCACTTTGGGAAAATGTATAGATTTAACACTGACTTCTCGGAAACTGAAACCAATAAACCAATTTCTGGGCATTATACTAGAGCAGTATTTTCAGAAATATGTCACAGTATGTGTTAAAAGCAATCTGTAATGCAAAGGACAGAAACACATACACACACACCTCCATCAACATAGGACTGCTAAATAAACCATGCAGTTCTGAGGCTGGGAGTGAGGAGATGGGAGGGCCAGACAGTGAAAAGAGCAGTTTACTATTACCAGGCCTACACTTGAGCTAAGGATACATAGTTCTGACTCACAGAGTACACTGCAGACTCTGAAACTGAAGTAAGGTAGGCTGATGACTTACAGTCAGTACATTCAAAACGGTGAACACAACCGAATCTGCAACCTACAGAAGACTGCCGTCCACATGGGGAAGGGCAGCGCAGAGTTGTCTGGAACACAAGGAACCAAACACAGCTCAAGTGGCACAGAGAGGAGGTGACAAGCACCAAGGTCAAAAGGACAAGTGCTGAAACCCAAGACTTCCAAGCTATCATTAAAAAAATGTTCCAAAAACAAGGGCGAACACTTAAAAACAAAACAAAACAACCTGGGGGTTACTTGCACGAGAACACCTGCGGGGTCACTGAACTGTGAAGAGAAGCGCCCCCCCTTCCAGCAGTCAGCACTGCCAGAGCTCCCCAGCTAGAATGCTGCCTCAGGAGCCCTCACTCATCATTATTTTCTAATAGAATCTCTTATGCTAGACCTTAGCCTAACCAATGGGAAAAACACAAACAACTTAAATGCTAAAATAATGCACATATGAACTTACTACTGAACGACCACCTAAAAACATTCTGAGTTTTACTTCTGCTTATCAGAGACCCTGTATTTGAGAGTTGATTCATGGCAGGCCACTGACACTTTAAAACAAAGTCATTTATAGT
The DNA here is from genome assembly GCA_004026605.1 of Ondatra zibethicus. Classification (NCBI taxonomy): domain Eukaryota; kingdom Metazoa; phylum Chordata; class Mammalia; order Rodentia; family Cricetidae; genus Ondatra; species Ondatra zibethicus. The sequence continues at coordinate 71,969 of PVIU01004669.1, forward strand.
TTGTGTGTCTATAATAACCAAAACACAAGGTAGTATATTGTTCTTCTTCTGAACTCAACTAGAAACTCAAAAAATAATAGGGCTATTTTACTACCCCAGAGGCCATTCAAATGAATAAAATAATGGGTATCTAATGATGTAACTTACTACAAACTCAGGAATCTGCAATAATTCTCCACATACTTAAGCTTATGTAACAAGCAACAACCACTTAAAGAGTTATACCCTTCACTGGTCTGTGAACACACACAGCCCCCAGGGTGGCAATAACTCGTCTAATAATTACTTCTCAATCTTATCAACCTCCTATTAATATGTCACCAGGTATTTAACTCCCCAGGAAAGAAGGAAAACAAACATGGAAAATAAATATGCTTTCAAAGACATTTTTACTTGTTAATATGTATTACCAGTTTGCTTGTTTTTAGAAACAGGGTCTCAAGAAGCCCAGGCTGCCTTCCAACACACCTGTAATAACCGATGACCTTGAACCTCTGACCTCCTGCCTTCCTCACAAGTACAGACACAATGCCTAGCATACTGGCAGATTTTTTTTTTAATTTTTTTGTTTTTTGTTGTTGTTGTTGTTTTCGAGACAGGGTTTCTCTGTGTAATAGCCCTAGCTGTCCTGGAACTCGCTCTGTAGACCAGGCTGAACTCAAACTCACAGATATCACTGGCAGAATTTTAATAGTCATTGATAGTTTCTGTTGAAGGACTGCACTTCCCAGCTGGTGCAGGAGAATTGTCTGTATTCTGTCAATCATGTTTTAAATAAATGCTGATTGGCCAGGCAGGAAGTATAGGTGGGAAAACCAGACAGGAAGTAAAGGTGGAGCCAGAAGAACAGGAGTATTCTGGGACGAAGGAAGCTCTTTCCCCACTCCTGTCCAGACCACCGAAGAAGCAGGATGTGACCTGCCCCGCTGAAAAAGGTACTGAGCCATGTGGCTAACATAGATAAGAATAATGGGTTAATATAAGTTATAAGAGCTAATAAGAAGCCTGAGCTAATGGGCCAATCAGTTTATAATCTTCTGGAGACCTCTGTGTGATTTTCTTTGTCTAAACGGCTGTGGGAACTGGATAGGACAGAAACCCCGACAAGCAGCCTGGCCCTCATGTTACACCCAGCTTTCTTGAGGACTACAGAAGCCATTTCTGCCCATATAAGAGGCCATATCCCATCTTCCTCCGTAGGCATTTTGGCCATTCACACATGTGAGTAATGAAGATGCCTCCTTGCCATGAATAAACATAGTCATGCCTAAGTTCAGACCAAGCCTCTTCCCACCTCTCCCTTACAGCTGCTTTTAAAACAATCCAACAGTTATCACCAACACTATCTGCTCACATAATTAATTGAATAATTAATTTCTTTAAGATACATACCAAAAATAAATGCTGATTCCTGAGAAAACTTTAAAAAGTCTAGTATTTAAACAATGTTATGGAGTTTTACAAGGATGCCTTCACATTTTTCCTTTCTAAAGGCTTACTATGGTTACTACTACATGGGAAAGAAAACTGGAAAAGCCCTTCCGGCAGGGAGCATCCTTAGTCACACTGAGGTTCTGGAATGTAGTCGCTCACTTTGGAAAGCAAGCAAGAACAATGCATTTCTCTGAGCTCCCTTCTACCGCGTTTACTTAAAACAACTAAGGAAGACAGGAAAACCTTTCACAGTTTATGTTCTGGTTGCACATAATAGATTATAAACAGATGTTGAGATGCAAAACAAGTCAAATTCCCTTTGTTATAACTGCAGATTCTTTTTCTTTTGGGGGGGGTGGTGAATAACTATTTTTTTTCACTTTTTTATTTTATTTTATTTTTTTAAAGAAAACTATCCGGGCAGTGGTGGCGCATGCCTTTAATCCCAGCACTCAGGAGGCAAAGGCAGGTGGATCTCTGTGAGTTCGAGGCCAGCCTGGTCTACAAGAGCTAGTTCCAGGATAGGCTCCAAAGCTACAGAGAAACCCTGTCTCGAAAAACAAAAAAAAAGAAAACTATCTTTTTTTCATTTTACACACCAATCCCAGTTCCCACTCCCTCCCTTCTTCCCATCCCCCTCCACCTTTCTCCCCACTCCTACCCCACTCCCCTTCTATTCCCAAGAGGGCAAGGCACATTGCTCCAAGGAAGGACCAAGGCCCTCCCTACTATATCTAGGCTGAGCAAGGTATCTATCCAGAGAGAATGGGTTCCAAAAGGCCAGTATAAGCAGTAGGGACAAATCCTGGTGCTACTACCAGTGGCCCAGCAGTCTGCCCCAGCCATATAACTGTCACCCACATTCAGAGGGTCTAGCTTGGTCCTATGCTGGTTCCTTCCCTGTCTGGCTGGAGTTGGTGAGCTCCCAATAGCTCAGGTAAACTGTTTCAGTGTGTGTCCCAATCACGGTCTTCACCTCTTTGCTCATATTCTCAGTCCTCCCACTCTTCAACCGGACTTTGGGAGCTCAGCCCAGTGCTCCGGTGCGGGTCTCTTCCCATTTCCATCAGTTGCTGGATGAAGGTTCTATGATGACATATGAAATAGTCATCAATCTGCCTACAGAGCAAAGTCAGTTCAGGCCCCCTCTCCACTGCTGCTTAGGGTCTTAGCTGGGGTCATCCTTGTGGATTCCCGGGGAATTTCTCTAGTGCCAGGTTTCTTGCTAGCCCCATAATGGCTCCCTCAATCAAGAGATCTCTTCCTTATTCTGTCTTTGTCCTTCCCCCATCTCAACAATCCCATTCCTTCAAGTTCTCCTCCCCCTCCCCTTATCCCCTCCTCTTCTTCAGCCCTCCATTCCCCCACCCCCACACTCCCAATTTTCTCAGGAGATCTTGTCTATTTCCCTTTTCCAGGGAGATCTACATATGCTTCTCTTAGGTTCTCCTTGTTACTCAGCTTCTCTAGGGTCATGGACTCGTTATCCTTTACAACTAGTACCCACTTCTGCAGACTCTTACTCACTGTTGCATCAGAGCTGGCATTCCTTCCAGCTTGTTACTAGGTGACCAAACACATTTACATAGCTACCCAGAAAATCAGCAACACTGTAAACCAGCACAGGCACTAATGTAAAGAAATACCTGTCTGTTATTAGCATCATCTGCTTTACTTTTTCCTTTCATATTCTTAAAACAACGAGAACCACCTATATATAGCACTTCAGAAGCAAAGACCAGAGGATCCTGAATTCAGAGTCCAACTGGGTTACACAGCAAAACCCTGTCTCAACATGCCAGGCATGGTGGTACATACCTTTAATCCCAGCACTTGGGAGGCTGAAGCCTGCAGATCTCTGAGCCTGGTCAACAGAGTGAGTTCCAGGACAGCCAGGACTGCACAGAGAAACCTTGTCTTGAAAAATAATGAATAAAGCAAAAAGAAGCCTGACATGATGTTCTTGCCCAGGGAGGAAGGACCAAAAAAGCCAAGTTCAGGGGCATGCCCATTTGCGCAAGATGCAATAAAGCTTGGGAAAAGAAATTCACAACACGCTAAATCTAGAGACTTAAGGGTGAAGGGGCACATGGACGGCCATGAGACCTAAACAGCCTATCTACACTATCTCTCTGGAAAGCTCATGAATTCAACCAAATCAACTTAAAGACTAGTTTTCATTGCTCACCAAATACATTCATAAATCATAGTTACTAGCAGCTCATGGTAAAATAGTATTTGTTTTAATTCCTAAGTGTCAATTTGCAATGTTATTTTAAAGCTTCCCATCTACTTTGAAGAAAACTTGACATATGACTACAACAACTGTTCCACTGCAGGTCACTGTTGCACCTACAAAGAACTGGGTTTTTTTTCAACATCTGGTTAATCTGGATTAGAAAGAGAGAGACTCCAAAGGACTCCCAACAGAGCAAGCAGACCTGGACTGGGAAAAGATGGCTACTTCACACTCAACCCACAAAGATTGCAAGTTCAGAAGAATATGGAAGTAAACTCCCCAGTTGATAAGACAGACAGACTGAGGAAAGCCATGGGCAAAAAGAACATGAAATTCACAAGGAGGCCATCCTAAAGGTTACATGTGAAAAGATGCTCCACCTCAAAATATCAGAAAGGTAAAGTGTGACCAGACATGACTTCACACCCATCTGGTTAATCTTTAAAGATTTGCAAATGTGGTGAGAAATGAGAGAGCAGGACTGCCAAACAGGTTGGGCAGGACTGTAAACTGGTATAAAAACCCCTTAGGAAAATAGCTGGCAACACCCTTTAAAGCTGATAATAAATTGCAGGATCCATGAGGAAATACACCTGTACTTAGGCATATAGTAGACAACAGTGCTTTACAAACTATGGCTGGGAAGTAAACTCAGAAGTGCAGCAGCAACAGCACAGGAAGAACTCTAGATTCCAACACTAGCTTTCTTGACGTCTTATTGCCTCCTTTGTACAATACTCACACTCACACCTCTGCTTTGGTTTTCAAAGTGAAGAGAAAGGTAGATAGAGCACACTAGTAAGCTTTTACCTTGCAAGCACAAGGTCATAAGCCACACCGCACACTGAGCTCTTAAAAAGATAAGCATACTCCATAACCTCCTGTCTGTCACACCCCATCCAAGGATCTCACGTTCCAATCTGCTGTCCCACTGTCTCCTTATTAGAACAGAACAGAAGAATGTCAGTGATTTTATTCTCCCAGATATGGCAAACATCTTTTACCATTCTACAAGGTGAAAGAGATACCAGTGCATACAGTAGGTGCTCTCAAGGCACTAAAGATCACTTCTCCCAAGGAATTCTAGCAGAGAAAGGGTTCTTAAAAGTTTCAGATCTAGGTTTTAAGCTCAGCTTTTCCATTTTCTTTCTGGCTCTAACATAAACCTCAGTTTCACACCCATGCTCAGGAAGGCACTTGTTGGGATGCAGATTAAGTTAAACAGTTGTTCAAGATGATATAAATAATGTACATGAAATGTTCCACCAGTATTCATGCAATAATAAATATCCAACATGCAATAGGCGAATCTGAGTTAGTCCTTGCCACCAACTCTGATGCCACATTTAAAACAGCCTGCATTAGAAAACACAATTTTTGCCGGGCGGTGGTGGCACACGCCTTTAATCCCAGCACTCGGGAGGCAGAGGCAGGCGGATCTCTGTGAGTTCGAGGCCAACCTGGTCTGCAAGAGCTAGCTCCAGGACAGGCTCCAAAGCTACAAAGAAACCCTGTCTCGAAAAACCAAAAAAAAAAAAAAGAAAAAAAAAAAGAAAACACAACTTTTAAAGTTTTATTATTGTTGTTGTTGTGTGTCTGTATGATGTACTTGTGGAAACAGGTAGATACACGAGAGCCATGGCACATATCTGGAGGAATCAGTTCTCTCCTTCCACCCCGAGTTCCAGGGATCAAACTCAGGTCATCAGGCTTGTGCATTTTGTACTTTTATGTGCTGAAAACACAAAACAACCAAATAAAAGAATGACAAAATCCTTAATTTAAAAATCACTTAAGCTGGATATGGCAGCAAATTCGTCCAGTGCCAGAAGGATCCTGAGTTTAGCTTAAGCTACATAGCTGAGACTGTTTATCTTAAAATAATACTCTCTCTCTCATACACATACCACTTGAATCCAATTACAGTCTAGATTCATTTGTACAATTTGCTGCACAGGTCTTTTTATGCTTCTTGGCCTAATTTGCCACGGGGGCTAGATCAAGCCCAGTACTTCATCTTCCATCTTCCTGATCAGGTAAAGTGGGAATCCTCCAGCTTAGAGGGATTATCTGACCCTGATCCTGTGAGACCTGACTACCAAGCTCTAGGCTTTCTTCTGTGCCCTGCACTGTAATTCAATAAATGGTTCTCATCTAAACAATGTAGCTTCATTCAGTTTGGAACAGGATTTTACCAAGAAAAAAAAATTCGTTTCCTAACTAGAGCAGATGATGTAACATGACAGATGGCGGAGAGAGCAAACCTCCAATGCAATTTCCCTCTGGACAGAGGCAATGTGGTTCCACGCCAGTACTCATGCTCAGTAAGGACGGACCCACAGATCATTTAGTGCTTAGTTAGGACGCTTGGTTCATATAAAAAGACGTTGTTTTTACCCTAGCAAGGTGGATTTAAGGAAAGTGGTGGGCAGGGGATAACTGCCTCAGAGATGCTCCCTCTTCTCTTAACACCTGTGCTTTGTCTCCTACTGTCAGACTAGCTTCCTTCCAGGAACAAACACCACCAGCTCCATATCCTCCCTGATGCCCTCCTCCTAATTAGGGTGACTACTGCTGTGAGGAAACACCAGGAGCAAAGCTACTGGGGGAGGAAAGGGTTATTTGGCTTACACTTCCACATCACAACTCACCATCAAAGGCAGTTGGGACAGGACCCTGAAGGCGGGAGCTGAGAGAGGCTATGGAAGCTTGCTCTTGATGGCTTGTTCAACCTGGGTTGGTTTCTCTCTCTGTCTCTCTCTCTGGTTTTTCGAGATAGGGTTTCTCTGTAGCTTTGGAGCCTGTCCTGGAACTAGCTCTTGTAGACCAGGCTGGCCTCGAACTCACAGAGATCCTCCTGCCTCTGCCTCCTTAGTGCTGGGATTAAAGGCACGCACCACCACCACCACCGGTTTTCAACCTGCTCTTTTTTTAAAGCACCCAAGACTACCAGCCTAGGAGTGGGGTACCACCCACCAGAGGCTAGTCTCTCCCCTATTAATCACTAATCAAGAAATGCCCAGCAGGCTTGCTACAGCTTGATCTTATGGAGGCATTTTCTAAATTGAGGTTCTCTCCTCTCAGATGACTTTAGTTTGTGCCAAGATGACATAAATCTATCCAGCACACTCCCTTCCCTACTGCTCTAATAAAAAACAATCCCCCACCCACCTCACCTGGCTGCACAGTGTACACACCTGGCTGGGAAAGGTTATCCACAGAACAAGGACTGACCCAGGCAGACAGAAAAGAGACTATAGCAGCTCCTACTGAAACCAGGCAATTTCAAAAGCAAGAGCTTCTAAAGGTCAAGATACTTTATTAATACCTCAATAAAGTTCAGCCAAGGCACACTGTATTTTGACTTGTTTGTTTGTTTTCGAGACAGGGTTTCTCTATGGCTTTGGAGCCTGTCCTGGAACTAGCTCTTATAGACCAGGCTGGGCTCGAATTCACAGAGATCCGCCTGCCTCTGCCTCCCGAGTGCTGGGATTAAAGGCGTGCACCACCACCACCCGGCTGTATTTTGACTTTTATTACTCTTATTTGGGGTAGAGAATAGTTTGGTAAGTTTTATTTTATTCTTAAGGAAGTCTTCCTTGCTTTGTAATCACCATTTCCTCTTATATTGGAGCGTGTGTGTGTAAAGTCATACACTTCAAAGCTCAACTTAGCTTTCTTCTTAATCAGAGACAATTATCTGCTCTTCTTAATTTCTACGATTCTCTTAATAATCATCCTCTACTACAGAAGGACACATTCATCATAAACTACAACTTTAGTTTGTATTCAGCTTCACTCACTCATCTCCAATCACTGCTTCAAGTTAAGCACAAAGATCTTTTTTTTCCAAAATCCATCTTTTCATTAGAGCAGTCTGCTAACTCATATGGCCAATAACCAACTCCAAAGGACTGTAACCCAGTCCTTAGCTCTGCAAGGGGCACTAAAGATGTCCCAACTCTGGAACAGCAGGCAAGGCCAATGGGAGGCACCAAACTACAAATGACACTGAAATTTAGAGAAGGGTGGAGTTGAGGGTGGAAAAGAAGCCTCCTGTCCACAAGACCAATCCCAGGCTTTTCTTCAGTCACCAGCATCCAATGCCACTGGCTAGCCTTCAGACTACCTCCCACTCAAACCCCACGCTGCAGCCACAGCATGGTAACTTATTTGGGGTGTGGGGTAAGGCCTAGTTCATAAAAGGCTGAAGGCCGTGAAGCAACTCCAAGGACAAAGGATTGCTCACACCTCAACACCACACAATTATAAACACAGTCATACTCCAGTGGCCACTAATTAGCACAGAGGAAGCACCACTGAACCAGGGCCTGGGCTGCTCACTACGAGTGGGTGAACATGTAGTACCAACGAAGTCAAGGCCAGACCTGACCTCAAACATGAGCCTATCAACTTCCCAGAACTAACTTCTGGACAGATAACCTTAACCTGTATTCTGGATGTCTGGCCTTCATCCTCACCAAGACACCAACAATCACCACAAAAAACAGGCTGCTTTTTTTAAAAGAGAGCAAAAAAGATCTCCCACCAACTCCAACTGTGATGCTGCCACAAAATAGAAAACACCCTTTTAAAGACATTCTTGTTCTTCAGTCCTGGAGAGGGGGGCTTTCAAACCTGAATTTACTGCCATCAAGTAGTATACTACACAGTACCTAATGGGAGCAGATTTCAAGAAACTAACCATATTCTTTAAAGAACTTGAAGCAAACAGCTTATATACACTACCTATGACGGGAAAATGTCCAGGGTGGAGGACCAACTCAAAGGTCAACTTCTACCATCAAGTAAGGTAATCCCATACACTGTTGTCTGACTTGACTCTGCAAACAGTCAAGGAAATGTCAGAGGAAGGGGCTGAGAAGTGATCTGGACTGCCATATACCACACATGTAAGAGTGAACAGATCAAACCAAATAACAAGGGCTGGACCTCACCCTGGGAAGGACAGTAGTACCATTTTCTTACCACATTTGAGTAGCTAATGGGCTATAAAGGAAGGAAGGAAGGAAGGAACGGAGGGAGGGAGGGACGGAGAGAGGGAGAGACGGAGGGAGGGAGGGACGGAGGGAGGGAGGGACGGAGGGAGGGACGGAGGGAGGGACAGAGGGAGGGAGGGAGGGCAAAAACGTAAATGTACTGGTGTGAGAACTCTGGGCAGGGCCTGTGTAGGTGATGGTTCCCATCCACAATATTCCCTAGAGCTCATAGGAAGGTACCAAGCAAATCTCTTCTCACCTTCAAGGTACCAAGTCTCCTGCCACACCCACAGCCACCACACTGTCCCTGGGTGTTGGTCCTGCGGCTTCCCACAGAGGAAGGTCCCGCTGGCCTAATCTGGAGCCATTCTGCCACCTAATTTCCAAGTTTTACTTCCAAACAAAGCGGAAGTTTGGGCTCTGAATCCAAGGCCAAAGGCTGCACTAACTGCTGGATCACTGTTCTTCCTGCTGCAGACTTGTCTGAGCACAAGATCTTACTGCTGTGTTACCGCTTTCCATTCTTGAAACCAGTCAGCTTGACATAAAAGGCAGTTCCAACTGATTTCCTGAAACTATTTTTAAAAATATTAGCTATCTCACTTTTTATACTGTCAGCATTAAGACTCAGCATTCTGTTTCCTCAATGTTAGCTGCTCCATCTAGTGGCAGAAATCCAGTGTAGGCAATGCCATTAAATTTTTTAACCACCATTTCACCCCAACATTACTAGACCTGCCACACCTCACTGACTTTCAAGTAAAGATTAAGATCAAATTCTGAATTGAAAACATTTCCAAACCTTGGTCTGCCCTCCAGCTGTATATTCAGGGTATGTTCAACATCTCTTCACCTCAGTTTCCTTATAAGTCAATGAGAACAACATACTAGCATCATGGGACACAAATGCAAGTGAAGTGCTCAGCTCAGTATCAGAAATACAGTCACCACCGGGTCAGCAAAGCTCCCACTTCTCTGCCCCTGACCACCACCACTTATTGTCATCCTACACGACGTCAAGTTAATCCTCCCCTGATTTCACGTCTTCGCTTCCGTCCATCACCTGTGGACAGAATTCATAATCCCTACATCTTCCCAGCCTGACCTCTCGGTCAACATCGGGAAGAAGACCGACCCTAACCAAGTCAGCCCTTCAGTCTTTAACATGGGCTGCATTTTTGTTATCTATCCTAACAGAAAATCTTATTTCATTGCTTTCTTCTTTCAAATCTTATAGTCTTCCAAGTCATATTTAAGATACTAACTCTGCAAACCTTAGAATCGCCAAAAGTATAATCTTTCCTTTACAATTCAACTTGCACTTGCCTCAGAACTTTTTCTATTATTTTATGTGTTAAGAAAGCCCATCACGCCTTTAATGCCAGGGCTCAGGAGGCAGAGACAGGTGGATCTCTGCTGAGTTCGAGACCAGCATGGTCTACAAAGCAAGTTCCAGGACACACAAAGCTGTTACACAGAGAAACCCTGTCTGGGGGGGGGGGGTGGGGAGAGAAAACCTAGCACTTTTACAACACTAGTTAAGATTCCTAGCACATGAATTACATGTACTAGTTTTAGCTCTTAACTGTAACATACACTTTAGAAGCTTAAAACTCTCATTATTATTCATTTTAGCCCCTAAAAGTTCTAGACAGAATTCTAAGAGGCAGAAAATTAAAAACAGCCCAACACACTATTTGTTAGCAAATAGTGAATGAATAAATTCAATTAAAAAAAATCAAGAATTCAAGGGCTAAAATACATTAATAGCCAACACATTAAAGTAAAATATTGTTTTATATGCACAATAACAAAAAAACCAGAAAATTTCTTACATAATACAAACTTCTTTTCTGTTAACATTTTCAGAGAATAAAAAAATTTAATACGGGGGCAGGAGAGATGGCTCAGCGGATAAGAGCACTAACTGCTCTTCCAGAGGTCCTGAGTTCAATTCCCAGCAACCACATGGTGGCTCACAGCCATCTATAATGAGATCTGGTGCCCCCCTTCTGGCATGCATGCATACATGAAAGGAATGCTGTATATATAATAAATAAATCTTAAAAAAACCTTAATACTAAAATGAAAAAGAACACTTAAAACATTAAAGAAAAAAAATTACCACTTGGCACTTTAAAAGCTACACTAAAAGTTTCTACAGAAACACAGACTACAAGTAACACAGGCTTTGAAACAAGCAATTTTTAACCCCGGCTGGTATGTCTGTGACTTTAAGCCACCATCCTTTCAAGAATCTTCTGAAAAAGGAAACACGATTAACCTTAAGACTCCATTGCAAACTGGAATGTCCTAGGTCTTATTTGCAGAAATATATACACCACCTAATAGATGGTGACTGTCTGGTTGGTCCTTTAACTGTTCCTTTTCCCTTCAAGAAAGGCCATGATTTGTTCTGCTCTGTGCTGTTCCAAAACCCTATGTTTTGAATCTGTAGAAATTGCATACTCATTTCTATTCATAGGGTTTAACAGTCTTTTTTTTTTTTTTACTTTAGACTGTTCTCTGTTAATATGATTTTTAAACAACAAATCTAGCCTACTCCTAAGGAACCAACTGTTTCTGCCACCTTTCGAAGGGAGATGCCCCCCCCCCAAAAAATAGCATTCAGAGGCAGCTAGACAGCATTCCAATCTATTGCTCAGTTTGCCTTGGTAGTCACAATCCTTGGACCACAGTGGTTTCAGCTTTATCCTATTTACTCACCACCAATACATGAATGCACCTCGCCTTTACAACAAGCTTCTCAGAGCTTGCATATATTTGTCAAGTCAAGTGTATAAGGCTTAACAATGTCTTCATCCTTCTTTGGAACTTTTGTATCTTTCTTGGCACCCCAAGTTACTTTTAGCTTAGGAAGACATTGCATATACCACAAAATTAAGGACAAGTCATAAGAATAGTAAAAATATGTAACAAAGACATTTAAGAAGGAAAAATAAATTTAGCTTAATGATAAATTCCAGTGTGGTTTCCAACACCAGTGTAAAGGCAAACTGTAATATAATATTGCCCATGTTTAAGGAAGGAAGCTTTGAGCTTTCGTGGTTATACTCTCTTCAAACTCCAATGGAGATCATGAAGGGGGTCACCAGGGATCTCAGAGAAATAGCAATTTTAAATTCTGGGGGTGGGCAGGCAGAACTGTGGCCCTCTGTCCTGCACAATAAAGCTCTGAAGTTTAAAAAAAAAAAAAAACAAGCCAGAGGAATCTTATGTAATAAGAGCCTACACAGATTCCTCCCTCATGCATACACAAAACCTCTTCACATCTAGGAACATCAGTTGGGAAAGAGCTTTCTCTTCAGGCAACATAGTAGATACCAAAAATACAGGGAGTATGTGCTGAGAGATACCTGAAAACTGAGCCATCTAAGACTTCATCTGTGGCTCTGAGCTACAATCCAGCAAGTACTTAGAGTATCAATAATGCTGTAGTTTCCTACATTGGATGAGAAGAATCTTTGTACCTTGAATTTAAACTACCTTTCTAAAAAGAAAAAAAAAAAATTCTGAAGGAGCTATTCTGTTTCTTTCAGAATTTAAGTCCTTTAAGCTCCAAGTACATAAAAAAAAATCTCAAAAGTGTGAGACTAAATAAAATACCTAATAAGAAACATGTTTCTAATATCTCTCTCAACCCAGGTCAGAATGTAAATTATTAACTAAATGTGTTCCTTAGATATTCATTCTCAAAAAGATACTCTATTTTTAGCCCCAAGTACATCTTACTACTTTGCTTAAAGACTAATCAAAATATTTGACAACCCTTAGTGGTGTCTATAAAAACCTGCTGCACACCAAGTCACCTGCAGGAAGGGGGTCTAAAAACAAGAGAATTCTGATAATTCTGGCAGGACAGAAAGAAACTGTTAGCTGGAAACACAGTGTCTATCCTACCACAGTATACACACAAACCCAAGGAGACTGCTGAGACCAACCCACCTACTCCAAGCATGGGCTCTTGAGCAGTAACTCTCTCACTGTCATGAACAGGTGTCTGCGGAACAGGTGATGACTCCCTAACATTAACTACAGGGAGCAGCAGGCCCAGTGGCCCAGCAGACACCCTTAGGAGCATTCCAGGGTTCTCTCTATGCCATCAGAACCTCCAGGACGCTTTGGCCCACAGAGATGTGCAGCTTCTTAAGCAAACACAAGGCTCCTCTCACATAGATTATTATTACTTAAGATTGTCTCTAAAGTACCCACCACTCCATATGTATCAGAAAACCACTTCAGATACCAACTGATAACTTCCAGTGCCACAGTGCCCTGATACCAAGCCTAATTCCACAGCCATGTTCATTTTCATCAAGTTACCAAATAGGTTTCAAATCTCAAAGGTATTTCAGAGAATACTCATTATGTTTCCAGCCTTTGCTATCTGCCCAGCCTCTGCCATCACCAATCCAAGTCCATCACTCTCTGATAGGCTGCTAAAACTTCCCTAAATCACATAGTCACTTGCAATCCTAATGTATAATCACACCTATCAGCAAATGCATCTCTTTAGAAGTTGTCCAGGGATGGAACTAGAAAACATTATTTTGAGTGAGGTAACCCAGACACAGTAAGACAATTATCACATGTACTCACTCATAAGTGGTTTTTAAACATAAAGCAAAGAAAGCCAGCCTACAAACCACAATCCCAGCGAACTTAGACAACAATACGGACACTAAGAGAGACTTACATACATATAATCTACATGGGAAGTAGAAAGTATAAAAAGACAAGATCTCCTGAGTAAATTGGGAGGATGGAGACCTTGGGGGAGGGTTGAAAGGGGGAGGGGAGAGGCAGGGAGGGGAGCAGAGAAAAATGTAGAGCTCAATAAATATCATGGGGAAAAAAAAGAAGTTGTCTGGATCTAGGCACCACTTTAACTCTACAGGGCAACTGATGAGTTTCTTGGACACACTCTCCCCCAGGCTGTTCTGTCATCTACGTTATGCTGCCATCACGATACATACATGTTAAGTAACTCCGCAATGTTCAGGAGGTATGTTTGCTACAAAGAGCTCTCCATCAGTATGCCTCCTCTTTCAAAAGTTCACAGCATATAAACAAAAATGGTCATGGCCAGTCACACTCTCCCAAATAGGTGGAGGAGTCAGAGACATCAGATAGAAACCTTGGGTAGCTCTTCTTAACCCCATCAGGACTGTGAATCCCATGGGTCAAATGGCTTCAGTTCTAAAACTGGAAACTGCTTAGGATCCAACCACTACTAAGTCAAAAATGATTTAATCAAGTAATGTCACAAGAAAAAAGAAAAAAAAAATCACCCAACAAAAGTAGCTTGCCTGGTTCCCTAACAACCATGTCACTCACTTGCACAGACGACAACACTGAAAAAGAGCAACTAGCCTGCCTACAGGAAGACAAGAATTAGGGTGAAGGTGGAGAGACAGATACAAGGGTGTTATTCTAATCATTCCACAACAGAAACAGGGTCATCGCCAGGGACACACTTAGGAGGCAGCAAAGCTTATTCCTATAAACAAACTCCCACATAGTGGCTTAACATTTCTCTGTACCTTTATTCATCAGGACTCTAGTCATATAAGCAAATGGATAAACAAAGCTATAAAAAGAAAGAGTTTTGTTGGTTTATTTTTATTTCCATTTCTCAAACAACAGCAACAGGGAACTTTTAATGAGTACCAGAGTAAACGAGAACTATAAAAGTTATCAGAAGCAAACTGAGAAAGCAAAGGATGTCAAAATGCTGGTAAAGGAAGAATGTGAGAAACACAAAGCAGTTTCTCTAGGGCAGGTAAGGGACTCATTAGGTAAGAGAGTTTGCTGCCAATCTTGATGACCTGAGTACAACCCAGAGATCCACATGGTGGAAAAAGAAAACTGACTCCCAAGTGGTCTTATGACATGCACACACGTACACGCAACATATAGTAACTAAAATGAAATTAAAAACAAAAACAATTTCTTCAATTCCATACCTTATCAATGGCTTTTCCAACTCGAGAAACACTGCTATGGATGTCTTTGTGGTCAGAGGCCAACTTTTGAACAGTGTCCTTTATTCTTTTGCAGCACTGTGTCAAAACAAGTGAAAGTGTCCCTGATAATTCAGCATCTTGACCTATTAAAAAAAAAATATTGGTGACTCACTAAAGCAAACTCCACAAAGAAATATGGGAGAAAACACAGAAATATCAGTATCTCTTTTGAAGCAGATGGTAACACTCAGATGTTATTTTTCAAGTGAACACTAAGAAGTAACTGAATCTATTTTTGGAAATTAAAAAATTAAAATCTTATTATGAAACAAACTACCTCCACAATGTCATCACCACAGGCTGTGAACTATATCACCATGCAGTAGCATAATGCTAATACTGATAAGTGAATGAACTCAGAAACAGGATCAAAATCCTAACAAGTATTTACTGTACACATCCACCATGGGCAGTAAGAAAGCAATGAAACAGCAACCCAAAACCTTCCCCTACGACTTACCTTCTGGTGCAAGACACAAACACCACAATAAGGCAAATGAAACAGTATGACAAAGATTGCTACATGTGAAAGAATCACATCACGTACAGAAATTTAATTCAAACAGAATAAAGTTCCCAAACTAAAAGTTGAAACTGTCAGAATCTTGTAAGAAAAGAATGTATTCTGATCTTGGATTGGCCAATGGATTCTTAAACATGACATCAAAAGGCATAAGCAACCAAAGGAAAATAACTAAGTGACTTCATTAAAATTCACAGTTTCTGAGCTGGTGTGCCTGTAATCACAGCACGTGGAAAGTAAAATTAAAAAGATCAAGAATTCAAAGCTAGCCTTGGCCACAAGAAATTCTGTCTCAGAAAGCTGAACTGAATGGGAGAAAATATTTGCAAATAATATGTCAAGAATAAAACAAAGCTAAATTTACAAGGAAACACACATACAATGTATCAAGAAAGCGTAACTCAGTGGTGGGACATTGCCCATCTTGTGCAAGGTTACTGGTTCAATCCTCAATACAGCAAGGGAATAATAACAAAACAAAAACATACACAACTCAACGATAGCATGAGAATTCAATTTAAAAGCAGCCAAACGGGTGGTTAAGGAGATGGCTTAGTCAGTAAAGTGCCTGCTGCACAGCATGAGTTCCCAACCACCTGCACACAAAGCTGGGTGTCACTCACCATGGTGCTGGGGGGGCAGAGGCTGGATGGTTCCTGGTGGGTGCTGGCCTGACAATAACTGAATCAGTGAGCTCCAAGTTCAGTCACAGACTTGTAACAGTCACGAGCTTCATAAAGAGGGCTCAATAACAAACAACAGGCCACCTATATAATGATGTGCAAGAGGCTATGCCACCTAGGTGTGTTTAAGTACATGCCAATGTTCACAGAACAATGAAATTCCTCAACAGGACATTTCTCAGAACAGGGCATTTCTGCAGTTAAGCAATGCCTGCCTATCTGGAAGCCCAAGAAAGTACTGTGGAATAAGCTGAAGGAAAGCCCTATTCAGAGAGGATCCACTAATGCATTTTCAAATGGATTCAATGGAAAGCAGCCAAAGGTAAAATAGGCTTGAGAATAATCACTAAAATGACCTGACTGACTGAGACAAGATCAAACTTCAAAGTCCTAATGGGAGTCCTAATGTTTTTCTGATCTTTCCATGAAAACACAACTAGCTTCTAGAACCTTCCTGTGAAGGAAATTTAATCAGATTTACTTCCTAGATTAAAAAACAAGGACATAATAACACAACCATCTTTACCATAACTAAAGTAAAGCCCAGGTTGGTCGCTTGTCACCCAGAATAAAGTCCTATGTTCACTGTCTCTTTCAATGTGATAATTCCCTGGACCCCACCCACATGCTAGCACTGACAGTGGCATGACTTGATCAAACCGAGCAAACGACCATCACATACACTGGGTAAATTAAAAATCATTTCTGTAACTGTTGGGACATAGATCAGTGATGGCACTTTGCCATGCAGGATCCCCCGGTACAGCAGAAAGGCCCTAAGATAACTTCAGTGTAGCAGAATAGAACATTTGTATTATTTTGTTGTCATTGTTGTCGTTATCACAATAGTAATTTCTAGATAAGCCTCACTCTGCAGCCCAGGCTGGCCTCACTCTCAGGGACCCTCCTACCTCAATCCCCTAAGTGCTGCTATAGGAATGAGCTACCACACCTGGCTAGCACCTTTTTTTCAGAAACAGATTTTAAGTATACTACGTATAGTACACAGAAATTTAAGGCAGTATCTCCTCTAAACCCAGACATTCAACGAAGTTACATCTGTTTTTTGTGATACCTAACTAACTGCGGGCTTCCATGCCTAACCATTTCAGGATTTATGTTCACTAGTTTCACAGAAACAATATGTTAGAAAAACATGCTTCCATTGCATCCTATGCTTTTCCAACAGGATTTTATAATTTTTAGCTTTGTAAGACACCTCTTTTATTTCCTCTACTATGTTCTGATATTAGGATGTATTTTTTGAAAAAAACAATTAATTTCTCTCTCTGTGTGTGTGGACATGTGTTGAGAACAGAGGACAGTTTTTCCCACCTTTATGTGGGTTACAGGAATCAAAGCCATCAGGCTTGGCAGCAAGCACCTTTACAAACTGAACTACCTCACCAGCCTAGGATGCACTGTGGTAAACAGAAACTGAGATGAGTGTCTCTGTATCTTTAACACAACCTGGGATACTTTTTAAAAATATCTGTTGTATACATATGTCTATCATTCCCATAAAGTTAACTGAAAATAGGAAGCACACCTATCTAACTCCTAACATTTAAACATGGTGACTAGTATGTAACAGGCATTCAATAACTTGCTTTATTGGTGGTGGCAGTTTTCTTGGTTTTTTTTTTTTTTTTTTTTTTCGAGACAGGATCTTGCTTGTGTAGCTTAACCTGATCCCAAACTCATACTCCTGCATCATAACACCTGGCTCAATAATCCTTTACAGAATGAATATAAAAATAATGGTGCATAATATTCTCAATTTCAATAGTATTTCATAATATTCTCCAGCATAGGAGACTCTGTTTGGCACTACCAACATACTCTAAAGTTTCCAGCAGCTTCACAAATAGCAGTTTGCAGATCCCCTGGCTTCTTGCAGAATGTTTAGTATCTTCTACACAATAGCACTGTGGCCTCTGATTTCCAAATGCCAACATAAACCCGGAAATAACAGTGCCCCTTCCTAGTGAAATCACTTAAGAAAACCCCACAGAGTCTTCACATGCATGCACATACACATCCTTTTCTTTCCTCCCTGTGCTCCCCTAGAACTACTAGCCTATGTGCACACTCTCTTCTTTTCAAATATGGCACATCAAGTCCTCTTGCTCCTCTTCAGTTACAGGTTTCTTCTTCAAACAATACCTGCTACCATCACACAGCAGGAATGTACAGAAATACAGGTTTGTATTCTGACACAAGTCACTTCTGTCACACTGTCTTTATTGTAAAACAAAAATATCCCAAATTGTATTAAAGACATTGAGACATCCATCTCAATTTCTGTTTACCACAGTGCATCCCAGGCTGATGAGATAGCTCAGTTTGTAAAGGTGCTTGCTGCCAAGCCTGATGACTTTGATCCCTAGAACCCAAGAGGTGGGAAAGAACTGACTCCGTAAAACTGTCCTCTGACCTCAATGAATGTCCACACACACACACACAAACACAAAATTAATAATTTTTCTCAAAAAAGTGCATGCTGATATCAGAATATAGTAGAATAAATAAAAGAGGTGTCTTACAAAGCTAAAATTATAAAATTTCTAGTTATGTGCTACTTTTGATAAACTACCAATGCATTTTTAGCATCTTCTACCTTTACTTGGTCTATATTTCTCCTTACTCATCACAAAGCTGAGAAATGCATGTGCCCAACTGTGGTAATATTCACTCTATTTCACTCATCTAAATTCAATCAAGTCAAAGACAGCAAAATTGAAAACTAAATTTGTCTGATGCCTAGTTTCATATGGGGTAGGGGGTGATGCTAAACAATTGCACAAGCATGTGTCGTTAACAAAATATACCATCGTTAAACCCACAGCTGGCAGTGAGCAGCATCCAAATGCAAAAGACTGAAATGTCTGCTCATCAGCTGACAATCAAAGTGCTAATTAAGTTTATAATAGAGAGCTTAAAGGTGTCAATATACCATTAAGTACAGGCTGCACAGTAGTCAGATAAGACCCTCTATAGTGGAAAATATAAAACCAGTGGGGCAAAAAACACAAAAGGGCACTAATACGAAAGATAATTATGATTCAGAGTTTCAAAAAGTCTAACATCTACTGCCTAAGACAAAAAATATTTTGGCAAAAATGAATTGTCAGATTCCCTACAAATCACAGACATTTAAATATGTTTATGAATATGCTAGAGGCAGAAAAGAGTTTATAAATATTACATATACTGGATAGATATGGGAACAGGGAAGAAGATACCTTAATTAAGGGAGCCATTTTGGGGTTGGCAAGAGGCTTGGCTCTGGAGGAGTTCCCAGGTGTCCACGGGGATGACCCCAGCTAGGACCCTGGGCAGTGGAGGAGAGGGTGCCTGAACTGGCCTTGTCCTGTAGTCAGACTGATGACTATCCTGAATATCACCATAGAACCTTCATCCGGCGATGGATGGAGATAGAGACAGAGACCCACATCGGAGCACTGGACTGAGCTCCCAAGGTCCAGTCCAAGAGCAGAAGGTAGGAGAAGATGAGCATGGAAGTCAGAACCACAAGGGGTTGGTCCACCCACTGAGACAGTGTGCCTGAGCTAATGGGAGCTCACCAAATCCAGCTGGACTGGGACTGAACGAGCATGGGATCAAACTGGACCCTCTGAATGTGGTTGACAATTGGGGCTGACTGAGAAGCCAATGATAATGGCACTGGGATTTGTCTCTACTGCATGTACTGGCTTTTTGGGATCCTAGTCTATTTGGATGCATACCTTCCTAAGCCTGGATGTAGGGGGGGAGAGCCTTGAACTTCCCACAGGGCAGGGTACCCTGCTCTCTCTTAGGACTGGAGGGTGAGGGAGGAAGGGTAAGTGGGGGAGCGGGAGAGGAGTGAGAGGAGGGAAGTGGAAATTTTGAATGGTGTTATTTATAAAGTAATAAAAAAGTGAAAAAAATTACATATACTGCATGAGCTCTTCTGAATTGTTTGCACTTTCACAAAATGGACAGAGATCTTAATAGAAATAAATAGAAAACAAAATAAGATACAAGTTTTATGGTGCAGAGAAACAGAATTCCTTTCAGTAAACATAATTCTGACTACACCTAAAAAAACTGAGACCTTGTAAATTTGTATTCCAGAATTCAATGAAAATCAGTTCCTAAAAATTAAAACAAAACATTCAAACAAACAGCTCCACAGGGGCTAGAATGTAAGAGTACTTGCCTAGCATACTGAAGTCTTAGGTTCAATCCCGAGCATGGGGATGGGGGTGGCATTCGCTCATAACCCTAGAACTGAAATGGAGGTGGGGTAATGAAGAATGGCCATAAATTCAAGGTCATCCTAGGCTACCTAGCAAGTTCCAGCCCAGTCTAGAATATGAGACTGTCTCAAAAAATAAACATGCAAATAAATAAAATTTTAAAGCATAAATTCAAACAAGTCAAAAGAATATTCAGTATCCTTAAGAAGACTA
Organism: Ondatra zibethicus; assembly: GCA_004026605.1. Lineage (NCBI taxonomy): Eukaryota > Metazoa > Chordata > Mammalia > Rodentia > Cricetidae > Ondatra > Ondatra zibethicus. The sequence continues at coordinate 92,352 of PVIU01004669.1, forward strand.
GAGGGGTATATTTTTATAGTATCTCACTCTTTTAGAGTCTTTTTTTTCTTTTGAAACCTTTTATTTTTGTTTATTTACTTACTTATTTTTGTTTTCGATACAGGGACTCACTATGTAGATAAGTGTGATCTCAAACTCACTCCAAGTACTGGGATTAAAGGTGTGCCCCACTATACCCAGCTTAGAGTCTTAATATTTAAAAATAAAATGAAATCAAAACTAACTCATGAAAATGTCAAAAGCAATGGGAAAATGATGACATTTGGATTCAATTAACATTTGAGCATCAAAGCCTTGGTCAGCAGTGCTCAAGGAGTATTTCGTCATGTTACTAGTTTCTAAATAGGCTAAGAATTTTAGAATATGAACAAAAACAGAGGAAAGACATGAGGACTTAAAACTGACTCTTAAAAAGTCACAGCGAACATGGCTCTCCTTGTCAAGTATTAAGACAGAAACTTGAAAAGCTAAGCCTGATGTTAAAATCAGCAAGGACTGTTTCACATTAGTCCCTGATGGGGCCTTGAGAGCAACCTTAACACCTAGGCTTCCAGCTGGTTCAATAAACAGGAAGGGAACAAACTCATTCATCTTTTTCTAGAGGTGGTACATTGAAAAGAAAAACTCTTATTAGAGTATAATGAAGATTAGCAAATCTGTAAAGAAAGCATTCTGGTGTTCAAGTCCTGACCTTTTAGAACAGGGTAGTGGATTCAGAGATGGGGGTTCTCATCCAGGGATGTTATTAAAGACATCAAAATCACAATCCTAGAGCATCAACAGCAAGCAGGAAAATTGAAACAACCAAGTTTGTAAGTAAAAGCTCAACTACATGATACAGCTTCAACAGTGTTCTTGCAGCAGAGAATTGACCAATGACTGCTGGGGGGGGGGGACGGACCTCAAAGCTATCTGACCAGAACTACAGAGAAAAGGAGAGATATGCAGGCACGTGTTTTCAAATGTCTGCTACATGGCCCTTATTTTTAAAGACCCCTATTCAAAACACAGATACTTAATCTCTAAGTATCTTGAAAATCAATAGCTGAACCCATTGTAACATTTAAATCTGGATTTCATATTTTAAAAACCAAACTCAGATTTCTCCTCTGACTCTTTCAAACTTTGGTTTGTTTTTTTTCCCTTGATTCCATAATTATCTATTTTACTCCTGCTTACAACCTTAGATTAACCTTTGATTTTTCAACCTTTGCCCAACTCTGCCAGACTCCACTCTTGCACAAATCCTGGTCCCTCTCAAAGATCCCCTAGGAAGCCTCTTCACATCTCTACCACGAAACCCAAATGAAAGGCCCGTGCCAGCAGATCAAACTCAACTGAGCGGCACTATGGGCAACAGGCCTCCAATCATACCCCTGCCCCATCCATACTGAAAATGTCACCTCAAAACTCAATGTCAGTGTCCTCCCTGTTTCTCTTTCACTAGTGTCCATGACTTCATAGAATGCTTCCAAGTTATTTTTTAATGATTTCATCCCATGTTCCTTCAACTTTTTCTGCACCTTTGTTCTTGCCAACCTCTTCTACTGGTTTTCCATCACATCTTCCTGCTTCCCATATCTCCATGTGACACTAAAACCTACCATCCTAAAGCAGACTCCTTTCTCTATCACTCACCAGCACTTGGTCCATATGGATGGTCTTGCATTACAAGGCACTGTTAAAATTCATACCAGTCTCATCTCCCTAATTAGAAACAAAGTTCACAGATACTTTTCCTATAAGATTTAAGTAATTTCTGCATATTTCTGGAATGATCTGCGTTACTATACAGAATTAGACGCTTAAGAGATAAAATACTCTTAGAAATGGCTTTATATCAAGCATCAAAGCCATTTCAAACAAGTCCCAAAGTCGCATGAACTAAGATCTATGCAGTATTTAGAATTATATGAACACATAGGTAGGATACAAAGTCGCATGAACTAAGATCTATGCAGTATTTAGAATTATATGAACACATAGGTAGGATACAAAGTTGCATGAACTAAGATCCATGCAGTATTTAGAATTATATGAACACATAGGTAGGATACAAAGCTAAAGCTAGGTAGTAAAGTTGGGCTGTCACCAACACTTCTCAGAGAACATTGCTGTTGATAGTTCAGAATTCTTCCTTTTTTCTTCTTTTTTCTTCCATTTTTATCAACATATATGATGGGCAAATGTGCCTTTCCAGAGCTCTTTTTCTGAAGAATGGGAACACATGTGCTATGTATATTCTGACACAGGATGAGCAGAGCTCAAGGTGACCAGGACCACAAACTCCAGCTCCAGGTACTGATTAAGGAGAAAGGACACAAAACCAGAAATGCTGGCCCCGCTTCTGTTTTTTGAGTTTGATCAGCCATCTTTACCTCAATGTGGGGAAAATTCTGAAAATGCAAGTAATCATGAAAAGTATAAATGATGCAAGACAAGACTTCCTGGTGACATTTTTTGTGTCTCAGGAGCCAGCCTTGCTTAACCCTGGCCCACGTAGTGATATGTAAAAAAATTCTACTTTAATTAAAAGCACATGAAACCCAAAGATGTTTGGATAACTCACAAATCTAAATGAATAATGTCTCTAATAACAGTATCTCCTACATGAGCCTGGACAGGAATGGCTAGCAAAAGTTAAATTTGCTTCTAAGTCCAACTGGAAACACACTGACCTTTTATTTTCCTACTTAAAATAGCCTGAGTAGCTTGGCAACCCATCTATTCTGCTTTTACCGTGCTTGAACAATGGGACAGCCATCCACCCAAATTTTTATTTATGATTCACTCACATGTTACTTTCTACTCTAGATTAAGTTTAGACCACACTGTATTCAATTCAAAGCACAGAAGTCATCATTCTCTCAAGAGTATCTTACTAATTTTTAGTGCAATTTCAACAAATGAAGCCTGGTTATGTGAGCTAACCTGAGTTAACTAAAAACTAAGGCTGAAGGAGTCTACCAGGACCTAACTGATACTTTGGTGATCTAAATGTGAGGTTAAAATGTCACATCCATATTTTTCACACTCATTTGCCTAATTACCTTTGCATCTTTTCACTCTCAAGCTTAATAAAACAAGAAAAAGCTTTGACACTAGTAACTAAATGTTCCGCCATTATCTGACTCAACAGTAAGATTATTATAGGAGTCATAGTTTAAGTTTTACAATTACAAATACTCACAAAAAGAGTTTTATGATGCTAATATATGAGGCAGCAAAAGGGCTCAGATAAAGGCTTGCTACCAAGCCTAATGACCGGAGTTTGATTCCTGGGACCCACATGATGAAAATAGAGAACCAACTCCTGCAAGTTGCCCTGGCTGCCATCTGTGTTCTGTGACACTCTCCCATATACATGTATGCATGTGCGTGCGCACACACACACACACACACACTAAATAAATGCAAAAAATTGCATAAGATGCTTTTATGTGTTCATCACTCCACCCATTGTGTCTTTAACCAATTCACCAAACCTAATCATAGTAAGTGTAAATACACAGCCAATGCCATTTTAAAAAGTGACACATTACCCTACTGCCCCCATTTTTTTGAGGTGCTAGGCAAGCAATCCTACCACTGAGCTCCATTTTCCAAATTCTTTTTTTAATGTTTTTGAAAACTGGCATCTTCATCTGTCAGTTAGACAACTAGGAGATCCTGGAACAAGAATGATGGGGAACCTTGTTCCCAGGAACCTTTTTATTGTTTGTGTTCAAACTATCTGCATGTCTTATCTACTATATTTTGAGTAGAGCACAAGAACTCCTTTTAAGGGCTAGGGATACATATACAGCTCAGTGGTCAAGAGCTTACCTAACATTCATAAGGTTTGGGGTTTGATTCCTAGTTCAGCCAATCTCCTTTTAGTAATAGTCTAAAAATAACCAAAAAATATATGGCACATCCTTAACTGTTACAATTATAATCCCCCAACTATATTTTAAGCATATTGTGAAACTGTTACCAAAACTGTTACAGCCTCTCTCTTGTTCTTTATCCTACCACAAAATGCTAACAAAAATTTTAATGTATTTTCCACTAGAAAATGCCAAAAGGAAAAAAAGGGATAAAAACACAATTATCACCTTTGGCTTATTATACTTAATATCCAGTCTATGACCTCACAAATACCAGTGCCTGGGACAGGATAAATCCATGTATGTAACTACAAGCCCATATGAAAACTGAGTGCACATACATGTATGAGTAAAACATTACCCACATTAGACCAAGGGCATACTGGAAAATATCCCCAGCCAGCATCAACCACAGTAATCCTGCATGAGACCCAATTTTTTCCTTCTGAGAAAACTTCCACTGAAAGGTGGGCACAACTGAACGGTGGGCATGCGCTCCTCTCCTTTCAGCTGGGAGTTAAAGAACATGAACTGCACTCAAAATAATTCAGTCAGCTAAGAGTAGAGCTCAAGTCAATTCTTGACCTTCTAACAAATTAGGTTAAAAAGTAGTCTTACTGTCCCAGACCAACATTTAGGGCAAATGGACAACTAAGTCTATCCCTTTGACTTTGGGCACTCCACGGAGGCCTCCATGCCCTATCCAAGGCAACAAAGAGAGCTCTAGAGTCCGGCTCCAGCCAGGCTTCTCTAAGCTCTCCCATACTCCTCTTATCCACCTAGCTGCCCTAGAACCACCCAAACTCAAGGCCTGAATTTCCTTCTTAGAGTCTTACATACTTCATTATTCCTCTAGCAGAAGCTGAACACTTCACCAAAAAAAAAAAAAAAAAAAAAAAAAAGAGCCAAAGAAACCCTTTTCCAGCCCCTTTCCAGACTGATAAACTAGGGACGGATAGGGTGGCAGAGCAGAGACTAACGCACCAGATGGGAGTAACGGTCCGTGCCATCCTCACTCTCCTGAAGAATATGCGTTAAGAAACCTACATTCAAAAGAGATAGCTAATAGGGAAGTTTCACATGAAACAATTTTAGGTCACAGAGATGCCAGTCCCCTTGGGTGGTGTTTACAACCTGGAGCAAGGTGGAAGAGCTTACTCCATTTAAGTACAACCAGTTTCCAACACAAACTTTAGAACTAAGGTCATTTATTACAGTTGTCTGTGATCCCTCTTAACTCAGAAAGCCCACTACAGACTCAGAGTAAACCTAAGAATTATAGTTATTTAAAATTGGACTAATCCCTGCTACTGGTACAAGATGCTTCTGAAAGAGGAAGTTACCTACCAGTATATACAACGATCTGTCCTTTATCAGGTCTGGCGAGTCCCCAAGGTTCTACTTTACTCATTCTTTCCTCCCAAGAACATTACCACTCTAGCTTGGAACGTAAGCTCCAGAGAACCCTGACAGAAGATCCCAACTCGAGCCCCTCTCTCAGATCACAGGAGCCTACCAGATTACTTGCCCAGATGGGTACATTCCAAGCCTTAAGACAGAGTGGTAAACTCCAGTTTCCGTAGGCACACCTTTGAGAGGGACATACTTAAGATTCAATGTACTATCCACCACCCATCACCTGCATGAAACTTTAATTTAGAAATTAGCTGCTTCAAAAAGACCATGGCCAGATAACAAAGCATGTAAATCTTCACTCAAAAGAACACCAAGAAACGAAAAAGACTACCTTAAAAACCAGACCTAGTATTTGTAGTATATGTGTTTCTTTCATGTTTTTTAACTACCTTTCACCACTTAATCCTATTCAACTTATTCAAGGAAATTAAAAGAGCTGCCACAGAGGACTGGCAGGTACTTGGTTCACAGGAAAGTTAAAAATAAAAAAAGGGGAGGGATGCTGAAAATCAAGAGAACAAACACAACTCACAACTGTGTATTCTAAGAGTATGGCATACTCTTATATAGTAGTGTCTACTACCCATCACACCATAGGTTTTGTGAAAAGCTCCCCTACCAAGCAAAGAGACCTAAACTCTACAATCATTCTACCCATCTGGGGCTGACTCTAATTTCCCTAAACCGACCTCACACATCTTTCTTCTACTACATTCATTCTTCTATAAGGAACTCTGTGTTCTATCTTCTCTCTCACATCCTCCCTGTCCAACCCCCCAATCTCTGGTCTGGTCCCCAAAAGGAGACCTCATTCCTTCACCTCTCCAAGCAAAAGCCCTATATTTATTCTCTTTCCCTACTGGCTTCTTCCTCTGGAGAAAGGGGGTGTGGCGTCTTCAAGCACTGAACTGGAGCCACCTTGGAGAGCCCTCCCCTTCAGGAGTCGCTGTATTTTTCTTAACCCCAATAATCTTGTTTGTCCACAAAATGGTCAAGTATCAGCTAAGCAGCCTCTCTTTTCCTGCCATTCTCCCCTTTTCATTTCCGTTCTACCTTGCTTGTGTTAGAGCCCAAGATCTTTCATCCTATGACCTCCTCCTCCACTGTCTTCTTAGAAATGACAGAAAACAGGTGATACACCTTCTAGTGTTTGGGTGGTAACCCCAAACAAACACTAGAAAGATGAATACAGGAGGGCCATGAGTTCAAAGCTGGCTTGGACCACAGAGTGAGACTATCTCAAAACACCACACACAAAAGAAAACAACCAGTCTCACATCTAACTCACGACCCTTGTGCAATCTTCAGCAAACCCTTGAACTTGATCTCACTAATTAAAATTCGCAAGATGTTTCCAGATTCACTCACACTCCACCTTATTCCCTGCTTGTATCGACTATATCATCAGCACCAAAACAGTCAGATGTCTATTTACATGCAGTCATCCAACATCTGTTTTCCAAAGACTTATACAGAAGCCCTTACTACAGTTAAAATAGTACCCCTCCCACCAATTAATATTTCAACCACAATGGCTCCAGCTTAGCTCTTCCCCAGAGTTCCAAAGGGACAGCTGTGTCAGAAGTTGTCAGACTCCTTTACCAGGGAGGAGCAGTCACCCTCAACTGCACTGTGTGGAAAAGGGAGATGGCGAGGAGAGCAGAGAGAGAGAGAGGCAGGGCTAACACTGCCATCACCCCACCTGCTACATCTGCATTTCTCCCTGGCTAGCAAGCATCCCTTTAATTTCTGTTCAGCCCACTAACTGAAAAGGGCTCGGCCTCTTGAATAAATCCACTGCAGGTCCTTTACCTTTCACTCAGAAAGAGTCAGCATTGTGGCTCCCAAGTACCAGACCTTCAGTGTTATTTTTAAAACACAAAACCCTTTCTCAAGTTAGCCCTGGCATCTGTCTTCCAAGATGTAGGCCAATTAATGAAGTAATCTAGGCAAAGCACTTTCTACGGAAAACCTGTTTGCTGAAGGGATTAACAACTACAAACTGGACCAGGTTAAGGCAAGTAACTAACAACTCGACAACCGCTCCGTCGGCCTCCGAGAGGCTACAGCAGGAGCGCTGGACGGTTTGACTCAGCCGGCTTCCTAGGAATCGAGAGTTTAGAAGAGCTGCCTGCTCACAACAGTCCAACTCTGAAGTTGCAGGAGCGGCTGATGTGGAACCCCAAGCCTAAGAACAGTCAACTCTCTAACCCCAGAACCACCAGGGGGAAAAGTCCCCGAGACCGAGGAAGCGGACAGAACCCCGAGCAGACCCTCTTTACCACTCGCACACCTGCGGCCCGCTCGACCACGCAAGACCCGCTCCCCGAGCCGTGAGCGGCGGGCTGCTCCCCTAGGCCACCGCGTTTCCGGGTGGGTCTGTGCGAGGAGGGAAAGTCGCCGCGGCCTGGGGACCAGCAGACGCAGCGACTGGCCCCGACCCCCGCGCGTTCCGCCGCCCTCACCGTGGCTCTGCAGGATCTCGTGCTTGAGGCCGCCGGTGTAGTCGATGAGCTCTTCCAGGCCGCGCTCGCACAGCTGCCCGTAGCCCGAGAACTTGTGCAACACCTTCTCCAGCTCGCGCTCCACCGTCACGCACTGATCCATGCCGGAGACCGCGGCGCTCGGCTCCCCGGCGCTCGGTGGTCCGCAGCGATTCGGCCCGGGCCCCACCGAGGCCGCGTCCCGCTCCTCGTCCCCCAAGGCGGCGGGCGGCGCGGGAGGCTAAGGTAAGGCGGGCGCGCTAGCGGCGGCGCCGGGGTAGCCCCGCGTAGCCCGTGCCCGCCCGCCCCATGGCGCCCCGGCCCCGCCGCTCGCGCTCTCTCGCCCGCCCCACCCGGCGCCGCGTCCCGCCCCGGGCCCCCTGGCTGGCCGCGTTCGGCTGCCCCCAGGCGGCGCCGCCGATTGTTTTTGTTTTCACGGGAACCGGCCGATGACCTGGTTCTCCCGGGCGGCACCAAGAGCCGCGGCCCGGGAGGGGGTCGAGCCTCCCTCACGAGCGGAGGAGGCGGAGCGGGCCGTACCAAGCGCGGGCTCGGTGCGGGGTGCGTGGGGGAAGCAGCGGGCTAGCGCGGGGCGGAGGGACGCGCCGGCGTTCGGAAGGCGTGGGCCGTACCACGCGGGAGGCGGCGAGGGTGCGCAGCGAGGGAGGGGCGAGCGGCGCAATTGGTCCGCGCCGCTGAACAGGGAACTTCGGCGAGCGCGTCAACTACGCGGCCGGTAAACAAGAGGGTGGAAACCGTCCCCGGCGACTCCACCCAGAAGCGGAAGACTGACCAATGGGCGCGGGGGTTACGAAAGAGCCGGACGTTCTCCAATCCTTGGCCGAGGCGTAAAACCTTAGCCAATCCGGAACGAGGGGCCAAACCAATGCGTGCGCTGTTGGAGGGGGGTGGCTTGGAGAGCAAAGCGAGGATCTCCTTCTACCGGGAATCCGCGCGGGGAAGCTAGGCAGGAATCAACAGGGCTGTTTTCCTCAAGACTTCGCCCTAATCGCTATTTATGTTATCTCCGCGTGGCATCTTGACCAAAGTTCCGGCATTAGGGCCGCCTCCCGAGACGAAAGGCAGTCAGGCCGCCTGGGCGCGGAGGGCCCGGGTGGGGTCGCTCACCCGGTGGAAGGTGGTGGCTCACCCAGGGATGGCCGGCGCCCAGCGTCTAGCTCTAGTTCCCTGCTGTCCCCCCGCCTGTGAGTGGCCTTTCCTGTCGCTTCGTCCACGTGCTGACGGATTGACAGCGGTCACGAACACGCGTCGGCGGGCTGGGCAACCTGGCCCTTGCTCCTTGCCCTTACCTTTGCAGATTTACCATGGGGTTCAGGCCTTGGCCGGTGCCTCTTGCTCACCAGGCTTCTACCCCACTAGCCTTTCGCCAAGTCTCAGCCTCACAACTCTTGCTAGGTCTGGGAGAGTTCACTTTCCAGGTCCTGAAGTTTCCAGTTTGCTAGTCTACTCAGCATCCCCATATCCACCATGATTGTGTCACCTCTGCCTCTCCACATTTTCTCCATCAATTCCCCATACCTCTTACGGCACCATTCCCCCCCAACACATCCTTTGTCAAAGTCTTAAATACTAATTGTTTGGAGTTTCGTTTACTTGCATCACTTAAGTAAAGCTGTGAAGGGCCACCCCCTTTGTTGTGTTATGTTTGTTATCTAGAACACTGCCTGCCCCATAGTGGACAGTCTTTGTAACCCTTTTGAACTTCGATTCCTGTTTCCATCATGTGGAAGCAAGTGGGAAAAAAAAGAAATACTTCCCTGGTTGGTTAGATTTAATGGGATAACATATAATAACAGGGCGGTGCTGGATATATGGGTGCCCCAGCTGATGGGGGCTCCTTCCTACCCCTTATCACTCCGTTTGTTTTATCCCTCTTTCTTGGCAAATGGCCCTGATTCCTGCTTCACGAAGATAAAAACAGCTTAGCTCCAGCAGCTTTACCATTCTCCTCAAAAGGTTTTCAGCGAACATCCATTTTGTAAAAGTTCTCAGACACCCAAAGGAATAAAAGGCCTCTTTCTTTCTAAGACCAGCCGGAGGGCGCTGAGCCTCATCTTACAACTGCCTAGGTCCTCCTGGCCACGGTACTTTGGTTCTTCTTTCCTGCTTTGGAACTGGAATGAACCTGACTTAGCCGCAGGTGTGGACAGCCTTCCCTTGGTCCCCTGAAGCTGTTTCCCTTCGACCTTAGCTGCCCCACTGCATAGACAAATCTGCACTTGTACCTCCCCTTTGTCCAATGATCTCCTTGATAATTTGTCACCTTTTTATGTCCTTTTCCCCTCCTTTTTTCTACAGGTTGGTACAATAGCTAAACTAGATAATCCATGCAAGGCATTCAACATAACGCCTGGCACAGGTAAGTGCTATTATTAGCCACCAATCAGAAATAAACAGAGACTCTCCATTAACTGCAGCTTCAAACCCAGAGAGCTGCAATGACGCCCATCGTCACAGCCCCATCATATGACCCAGAACTGTCACACTCTCAGTGTGAGCTGAGCACAGCTCATTCATGCCCCCCTCCTCCATCCCCACATCCCCACAGCAGGACAAATTGTATTTATTGGTAACACCTGAGCCCGCACAGATACACAAAGTACCAATCCATACTTAAATTAAAATTGATATGAAATCAAAATTTTCATTCCTTAATTGTGCTGGCCACATCTCAGATCCTCAGTAAGCTAACTGTGGCTAATGGCTGCTTTACTAAGCAGTACAGAGTGAACAGTTGCCTCCCTGTTGGACGTTCTCGTGGGGCTGACTGAGGCTTCGACGGCAGTAAAAGCACTAGGACACCATCCTACACCTACACGCATGCCGTATTTCTGGTTCCGTTTCTAGTTGACTACATTGCGTGTACCAGCTTGGCTGATTTATTGTCAGCTTGACAAAATATCTGTGAAGAGGAACCTCAACTGAGAAAGATGCCTCCGATTGCCTGCAAGCAAGCCTGATGGCTGTTTTCTTGATTGATGATTGACAGCTCACAGTGCCACCTCTAGGCAGGTGGTCCTGGGGTGTCTAACAGGCTGGGCAAGCCAATCAACAACACCACTCCATTGCCTCTGCTTCAGTGCCTGCCTCAGGTTCATGCCCTGACTTCCCTCAGCAATGGAGTGTCACAAGCTGGAATAAACCTCCCCCCCCCCCAGCTTTTGGTTGTGGTGCTTTATCACAGCGATGAGAACCCTAATTAAGACTTTTCCATGACTGCCATGGTAGGTCCCAGATCAGACGGGACTTCTTTTCCTTCTCTTTGAGTTAAACAGAAAAGATACTCTCAGTGTGTGTTAGAGAGCAATTCGGTCGGTGAGAGGATGCTTCCATCTTGAGAGACAGGGTAAGTAACATAGTACTTAGAGGGTCAGAGGCTCTTATTTTCCGTTTGCATGGGTCTTCTCACCCAGTTCATAGTTGTGTTAAGCCTAAACACTGAATTCTCAAAGAAGGATCTTTAGAAGCAAGAAGCATTATGGGGGTTGAATAGATGGTCGCATGGTTAAGAGCACTTACTCCTCTTGAGGAGTTCCTGGGTTCAGTTCCCTGCAGCTTACAGTCAACAGTCTGTAACTTCAGTTCCAGGGGATCTGATTTCCTCTTCTGGCCTCTTCAGGCTCTGAACTAATATGGTTGAGTACAAACATAAAAATAAATAAAATAAAACACTTTTTAAAAAAAGGGTTATGGGTTTAAATATGAAATGTTCCCCATGGGCTCATGTCTTGATCACTTGATCCCCATCTGGTGGCAGTATTTAGAGAGTTTCCTTGGAGAGAGTAGGTCCTGAAGGTGAGTCTTTGAAAACTGGATTGGTCCCCAATCCCTTCCTTGATTTCTTTCCCCACTATGAGGTGAAGAACTTCCATTACATATTTCTGCCACAGTGGTATTCTTCCTAGAGACCTGAGGCAGAGCAAGCCCAGACAGAACCCTCTGAGACCTTCAGCAGAGGAAATCTTTCCCCTTTCATGTTGTCTGTGGCAAGCATTTTGTCCTAGTGATGAGGCAAAGTAACGAATCCTGAAGAGAGAATTCATTCTCCAGAACAGCCACAAATGGTTGTTTCTATGATTTTTGCATTTTTTCCACAACAGGAAAGCCCATTGCAGTGTTGAGTGGACTCCTGGGATGGCATCTTGTCCAGTATAGAGAGCCTTCTCTTTGCAGTCATGGACTTGGCTCTGGCCTCCCCTCCACTCCCAGTCTGATTCTTGGGGGCATGTAAATAAACATTAACTAGAAAGTAAAGGCGCTTGGTGTCACTCAGTAGGAAAGCATGTGTGTGCATAAGACCCTGCATTTGATCCCTGCACCAGGCTAAATAAAAGGGATGGCATATGGCTATTAATATTGACCGTCAATTTGACAAAATCTGGAATGCCTTGGAGATGAGCCTCTATGCATGCCTGTAAGAGAGTGTCTGGATTAGGTTATGTGATCTGGGAAGAACCACCTTACATGTAAGCAGGCACCATTCCTTGAGGGGCACCCCAGACTGGATTAAAAAAAAAAGAAGAAGAAGAAGAAGCCTCTGGACTGTGGCTCCAAGGTGACAGCTGCTTCATGCTCTTGCTGCTACGACTTTGCTGCTCCGTGGCTGTCCCTTTAATTTTCCAGCCAAAGCACACCATTCCCTGCATCGCTTCGCTCAATACTTTGCTGTAGCAACAAGGCAACTAACTAATAAGGAGTTAGGGAGCTTTTTGTCATTTGACCAAAATACATACTAACTTTAAGAAAACTAGAAACACAAATATGAAAACAAAACTAAAAATCTTTTGAAATCCCAAGACCTGGGAAGTGGGTTGGGAGGATCAGCTTTGGAGTGAATTTCCCTAGTTATTCCTATGCTGACACCGCCATGTGCATTTTCACCAAAGAGAGATTTCATTATATTTACGGCTTTACTATTTCATCATTGAGAAAGGGCCTCACATATTCCCAGGCTGTACTCAAACTCTTAATGTACCCAGAGATGAGCTTGAACTCCTGATCTCCCATCTCTGTGTCCCTGGTGCTGGCACTGCTTAGAGTCCAGGAGTATGCCACTATAACAGATGTCATATGGTATTAGGGGTCAAACCCAGGGTTCTGTGCATTCTATCAGTGGACCTACATCCCTAAATACATTTCAGTATCTTTGTCTGTTTGTTTTTCGAGACAAGGTTTCTCTGTGTAGCTTTGTAACCTGTCCTGGAACTTGTAGGCCAGCCTGATCTTTAACTCACAGAGATTCACCTGCTTCTGCCACTCGAGTGCTGGGCTTAAAGGCGTGCACCACCACCGCCCGGCTCCATTTCACTATCTTATAAACAGCTTTTGTTGTCTGGTAACAACAACAACAAAACCCACAAAATTTTATTCTTTTTAAATAATTATTTTGCACTGGGGAGAAGGTTCAGTGAGTAAAGAGGTTGCTGTCCAAGCTTGAGGACCCGAGTTTGGGCACCCATGACCCACAGAAGTTGGATGTAGTTGCGTGTGTCTGTACCCCTGGCACTTCTACAGAGAGATGGGAGGTAGAGAGGAGGATACTACAAGTTCATGGGACAGTTAGCTTGGTGCACTCAGTGGCAAACCACAAGACATACCACCTCATGCAAATTAGAAGGTGAGGACTGACACCCAAAGTTGTCCCCTGAATCTGCACATGCCACGATGTATGTATACCCTCACAAGGTGAGCAAACACATCATACATAACATTTTAAAATGGAAATAAAGTGTCCTGGTTTTTGTCACCTTGACACAAGCTAGATTTACCTGGGAAGAGACTGAGAAAATGCCTCTATCAGATTGCTAATGACTGGTAAGGTAGAGCTCACTGGGGGCAGTACCACCCCTAGGCAGATGATTCTGGGGTGTCTAAGAAACCAGGCCAAGCAAGCCAGCAAGCAGCATTCCTTCGTGGCCTCTCCTTCAGTTCCTGCCCCGGATTCCTGCCTTGAGTTCTTACCCTGCCTTCCCCCCACAGCAGACTGTGACAGGAGCTTTAAGAGGGAACAGACCCTTTCCTTCCCAGGTTGCTTTACATCATGATCTTTAACCCAGCAATAGAAACCAAACTGGGACATAAAGGAGCAGATTAATTATTCTTAAACTCTGGAAACCAGAGAGAAGCAAGACAAAACACAAGAAAATCATAAATTTCATCTCCCAGATTTCAGAATTTTTTTATTTACTTCCTTAAAAATATTTTTAAGCAAAATATACTTTGAGATAAGGACAAGAAAGACCATGATGATGACTGGAAATGGACCAGCAAGGTTTTCACAAATCTTGGAGCAAGTGCCTGGCTTTGTTATAGTTCACAGCTAAAAGAAAAGGGCAAACTGACCAAATGTGCTGTTGAGAAACACTGAATCATGAAAAATACTCCTCTCTAATATTTCACAAAATTGATTTAAATCATATTCATTTCTGGAAATTACCACTAAGCCCGTCTTAAGAAGTGAATGAAAGCACGAGGCACAGTGGCCTGTATTGACAACGGGAATGCTCTCCGCTCTTTGTATCCACTGCAAGGTCTGGGACACACTGACCTTTACGGGCTGGATGAACAATGCTTGTCATGACCTACGCTCTAGGATCAGGGGGCAGTGCGGAGAACAACATGTTTCTTCTATGCCAATCTCCCCGCCCCTTTCTGCTCCATTAACGTTAACAGAGTTAACCCCTCCACAGCAGCCAAGTTCTCACAGCATAGCCATCGCTGCTTCTAGGCTACAGTGGCTCTAATCTGGCTCCCAAGCAAAAATGCTACTCTCCTCTGGACTTCCTGTGAGGATGGTCCCTGGGATCTGGTACCAAGCCCCTGGGGGGGGGGTACTTAGGCCTTGTGGACCTGTTCCCCTGGGTTTTATTGGTTTGATTTATTTTCTTTCTGTAATCTGTCTTAGTTTCCTGACCTCTCTTTCTTGTGCTTTACCAGGTAGAGCAGGAAGGGTACTGACACTAACCTTGGAGCAATTCCTTCAATGCCTCTCAACCTCAGTCTCCTTAGCTAAAAAATGGATAAGTTAGAGAGGTAAACTGTATGTTCCTTCCAGTCATCTCTGAATGACAGAGATGTCAGTGCTTATTAAGTCACACCAGATGCTGCACAGTGAAACAGATATGGGGAGATGCATCCTCCCTGCTTTTGAAACCTTTGAGTTTGAATAATGACTTCCTCTTTACAGGAATGTAATGAAGTGTGGGGGGGTGGCTTTGTCTTGAATTACAGCTAACCATTTACACAGTGCTTACAATATAAAATGTGCTCTGTTTTAAATATGTACTATCTCAGACTAGCAAGATGGCTCAATAGTTAAGAGCACTTACTGTTCTTGCAGAGAACAGCACACATATTGGGTGGCTCACAACTGCCTGTAACAAGATATCTGATGTCCTCTGGCCTCCTCAGGCACCTGTACATGTGATACACAAAGACTCATGAAGACACACACACACACACACACACACACACACACACGTGCGTGTGCTCACACGCCCAAATAAATAATTAAAATATGTAGTTATCTCAAGTAATCATTTAAAGTAAGTAGTATTTCTATTTTGATCTGCATTTTACAGATGAAGACAGTGAAGCGTAGAGGTTATAATTTAAAAGTACCAAGTTAGGGGCTGGGGAGAGATGACTCAGACAGTAAAATGTTAGCTACGCATAGTATGGGCTTGGGTCCATATCCCCAGAAACCATATAAAAAGTGTGGGGGATCCTTTTATTCACATCTCTCCAGATTTCCTTTTCATCTTCCTGCAGCCCTTCCTCCCACTCTACCTCCACTCCCTGGAGACTCCACCTCTTGGTACAGATCCAAGTGCCCCCAGCTCATCCCATTGACTCCTTCAGCCTTTCCTACTAGCATAGCTTAATTCCTTTGTGTAATCCTAGACCAATAGAAGCACTCTCTATCAGGGACCTCATACCCACCACTTTCCTAACATCCAGAGAGGGCAACAACACCCAAACATTAGATATCTTCACAAAGAAACACCTCAAACATATATCATAACTGCATATGCCTAGATACAAACCACAAAAATGAACAGCCAAGACAGTATGTATGGTCCAGAAACTGTGGGGGCCAGCCATGAAAGCTAAGTCTGGGCAGGTCATCCAAACATTAATGCACCGAATACAAGGGCACCCAAGTTTATTTTATGAAACCTACAAACTAACCCTCACACAGTGATAGTGGGTAACTTCAGTACCTCATTCTTGGCAATAAACAGGTCGTACAGACAAAAACTAAACAGGGAAACACTAGAGTTAAATAAGTCATAAATCAAATTGACCTACTAGACATCTACAAACATGTCACCCAAACATTAAAAAGTATAACTTTTTCTCAGCACCTCATGGAACTTTCTCCCAAACTGATCACATACTCGGATATAAAGCAAGTCTCAGCAGATGTAAAAATCCCGAACTATCACTCTACATTATTCTACTATCACTGAGTAAAGCTGGACATCAACAACAGAAACAGCAGAAAGTTTACAAACTCATGGAAACTGAACAACTTACCACTGAATGAAAACTGGATCAAGACAAAAAAAATCAAGAAGGAAATTAAAAATTTTGGGAGCTGAATAAAAATATGAAGGTGGTTCTAGGAGGTGAGTTCATAGTTCCTGCATAAAAAAACTCAAGATAGTGAAAGACTTGTTTAATAAAAACTTAAAAAGATTGAGGAAAGAAATAGAAGAAGATACCAGAAGATATAAAGCTCTCCCATGCTCATGGATCAGTATGCTTAATATCATGAAAATGGCCATGCTACCCAAAGCAATCTACAGATTCATCGCAATCACAATTAAAATTATATCACAGTTCTTCACAGAAATTTTTAAAAAGCCTTCACTTTCACATGGAAATACATGCAAAGACACATACAAAAGGAACAGAGAGAGACAGAGGAAGGAAGGAAGGAAGGAAGGAAGGAAGGAAGGAAGGAAGGAAGGAAGGAAGGAAGGAAGGAAGGAAGGAAAGAAGGAAGGAAGAAATTCTGAATACTGAAAGAACTTAAGGGGGGGTATCACCATCCAGATTTCATTACAGAGCTAGGGTAATAAAAGCTATATAATATTGGCATAAAAGCAGATGCTGAACAATGGAATCAAATTGATTCAGAATATCTGGTTTCATGTGGAGGTCCTTGATCCACTTAGAGTTAAGTACAGAACAGGGTGAGACATGTAAGTCTATGTGCACACTTCTAGATGCAGCAGTCCAGTTTGTCCAGTTAAACCTATGGACTCCTGTTTTGTTTGGTTGGTTTTTGTTCTGTTTTGTTTTTTCAAGACAGAATTTCTCTCTATAACAACCCTGTCTGTCCTGGAACTCACCTTCTAAACCAGGCTGGCCTGGAGCTCACAGAGATCTGCCTTCCTCTGCCTTCTGAGTGCAGAGATTAAAGGTATGTGCCACCACACCTGGCATGGACTCCTGATTCTTACAAAGAGGCCAAAAACACATACCAGAGAAAAGACAGTAACTATAAAAATGGTGCTGGTCAAACTGGACTGCTGCATGTAGAAGTGTGCACATAGACTTACATGTCTCACCCTGTTCTGTACTTAACTCTAAATGGATCAAGGACCTCCACATGAAACCGGATATTCTGAATCTAATAGAAGAGGAAGTGGAGGGATTGGATTGAACTCACTAACACAGCAAAGGACTTTCTGAATAACACACAAATATCACAGGCACCACGATCAAAATTGATAAATGAGACCCCATGAAGCCAAAATCTTCAAAGATCACCATCACTCAGGCAAAGAGCAGGTTACAGAATGGAAAAAGATCTTAACTAATTACATTTAATAGAGAGTTGATACCTAAAATATATAAAACACTAAAAAAAAAGCTGAACATCAAGAAAACAAGTAACCCAATTTGGAAATGATGTATGAAACTAAGCAGAGAGTTCTCAAAGAATGAAACACTAATGAGTGAGAAACATGTAAAGAAATGCAAATTAAACTACTTTAGATTTCTTTTTTCATTTTATACCAGTCAGATTGGCCAAGATCAATAAAACAAATGACAGCTCATACTGAAGAGGATGTAGGGTAAGGGGAACACTCACACATTGCTGGCAGGAATACAGACTTATACATCCACTTTAGAAATCAGTGTGGCATTCCTCAGGAAGCTGGAAAGAGATCGACCTCAAGATCCAGCTATACCACTTGTGGTAGTTTGAACATATGTGGCCCCATAATCTCGTAGGGAGTGGCACTATTAGAAGGTGTGGCTTTGTTGAAGTGGGTAGGCCTTGTTGGAGGAAGTGTATCACTGTGGGGGCGGGCTTTGAAGTTTCCAATGCTTAGGATGCCTCTCAGTGTCTTAGTTGACTTCCTGCTGCTTGTAAGGTGTAGGACTCTCCGCTACTACTCCAGCAGCACGCCTCCCCGTATGTCACCATGCTCCCCATTATGATAATAATGGCTGAATCTCTGAAATTGTAAGCAAGTCACCCCAGTTAAATAATTCCTTTATAGGAGTTGCCATGGTCATGGTGTGCTTTTGCTGCAATAGAAACCCCAACTAAGACACCACTCATGGGCATATATACCCAAAGCTCTACATCCTACAGCAGAGACACTTGCTCAACCATGTTCATTGCTGCTGTATTCATAATAACCAAAAATTGGAAACCACAAGATAAAAAGAATAAGTCTGTTTTCTTTTATTCTGGTTGCTAGCTTTTAAGCTTATGATTTGTGTGCTACAATCCAAACAACCACAGAGGTTAGGTACTCAGTAAGGGGCCAGAGAGACTCTCCCAAGGAAGGAGTAATAGAATATAATGTTATGGAGAGACAAAGGAGAAACTAGAATACGAAGGGGGATGGGAGAAAAGGGAGAATATGGGTGAGGACAACTAACACTAAAGACCATTTGAAAAACTAAATTGAAACCTACTACTGTAGAAGCTTCCTAAAATATATACATATATGAGAGGAATCTAAATGGAGTCACTAAATAATAGGGAAGACACTGTCCCAACCACCAAGTAAAACCTAGGAAAAAAGTGCTAGGAAAAGGTTTTATCTTGTTGAGTCGTTGGCAAAAGGAACACTATGGAAACCTCCCAAATTCACAGGCTATTGCCAATCTATTGGTTACTTTCTACAACCTGGCAGTAAGGCCCTATTGCTGGAGATAATACTTAACTTATGTCCTTGAACATGGAGAAGTTCTGTGGGTGCTCTGCTAGAAACTCCATCCTACTGACTAGTGGTCATGGTACTGGAAGGTACTCTGCAAGTTACCTGAGGAGAAATGTAATCATCAATAGCACCCAGCTACAAACCCTGCAAATAAAACAGTGACCAGCTTGTGAAGTGTACTTGTGCAACAACAAATGTTGTAGAAGCCACCAACTACTTTCTGCTTGGATTTAAGGTTTACTCCATGAAATGAAAGCCATACCTGACATTGCTAAAATGGGCAAGAACCAGAGACTGGCTAGGTCATAGTTCTAAAGGAAAATCTACTACTATTATTCTGCAAAAGGAAAATAACATTAAAATGACTCCTAATGACATAGTGCTATATCCATAGATCAGTGCCTCACTCATCCTATATCAAAGAAGCTTCTTGCAGTAGTGATGGGGGTACAATATTTAGACTCCTTAGTAAAACTTTTGTTATGTGTTCCTTGCTTAATATTGTTTATTGTTTGTAATTTTATGTTTGCTATCTGTTCCTATTGTATATAGTTATATTGGGTTTGGATCAATCTTGTTTAGAGAAAAGGGGGAGATGATGGAGAAACTCTATCAACCGATCACATCTAGTTAAGGCATGGCTTCCTGGGGCGGAGGAGGAAAAAACTGGGAGAACTCAGGTGCGTGCCCTCTTTGCATGGCACCGCCGAACAGATAGAAAGTTGGACCTCCCACTCTTGTAGCGTGAGTTTCCCCTTATAATCATTAAAATATAATTGTTATTCTTAAGCTGGCCTGGTTATTTATCATACCGATCTAATCAACAACACCTGGCACAACACAGTAGATAACTAACATAAAAACCCACAACTGGACAATGTGCAGACTGTGGTATAGAGCACTCAGTCCTAGAAGGTATGCTTTCATCAAACTTTTCCCTCAAGACTCAGGGATTTATAAGGAAGAGGAGGTGGATGACCCCAAGGAAACAGTGTCTTCAGACACAATAAGACTGGTGCACATACTAACTCAGAGACTGCAGAAGCATGCACAACACCTTCACAGATTCTGATATGGGATGCCCTCTGTATATGTGTTGCTTTTATTGGTTGATGAATAAAGATGTTTTGGCCAATGGCTTAGAGAGTAAAATGTTATGCCCAAATCCACAAAGTCCCCCAAAAGCCAACAAGAAGACTGAGTCTCGTATGTAAAAGCAAAGAGCATTTATTTTATGCAATTTTGCAAACTCAGTCTCTCCACATGTCCAACGTATTGGATTAAACAGAGAGCCCCGACCTCAGTTAGAGTTGGGTTTTTATAGTAGTAAAGGTAGGGGTGAGGGGTTTCTGAGGTTCAGGACCCCTGATTGGCTGACATTTGTCTAGGGCTGTCCTGGTGAGTGTGTGCTGGCAGGTGATCCTATCTACAATGGTTGGAACATTAGGCATTTCCTTTGGATGTCTGTTTTTGGGTGGTGCTCAAGTAATCTTAGTTTTATGGTCCTTTCTACAATCAGGTATTGCTTCAGGGTAAACTAGTAAGACTCAGGCCTCCATTAAACTTATCTATGGCTGAGTCCTACTCTGGCAGGTGATAATGGTTGGAAGTAAAGAACTTCCTTTGGGTGAGCTGTTCATATTTAGCTTATCATGGCTGGCTCCTACATTTCCCCCTTCACAAGCACCGATGACAAGACTGAATCTTGGGTCCTGCTTGCCCCTGGTTTTAAGGAGGTATGGAACTACTTAAGTGAATAAACTATTAATTGACAACTCTGGACCTACTATATCAACAGGCACTATAAGTAGTTTTCTTGTCCCCCATGCTAGGGAGTTCCCCCTTGTCTCAGCCTTTCAACCTATTTTGGGCAGGGAGCATGGGACAACGTGTTCCTTTCCACAACTACTTCAAGCTGACATTGGTGCATTGTTATCTGGGCCCAAACAGGTTGAAAGGCTAGCCAAAGGTAGGGAGGAAATTTAGGCAATGGGCACTCATCAGACTTTGTTGAAGGGACAAGAAGTGTTCATATTGGCTGGACTGGTTCACATCAGCTTTCAGGAAGTTCTGCTCTGACCATTCAGAGCAGGTTGTGGTCAGCAACTGATGCTTAGATAGTGTCTGCCAGCCAAGTGGAAGCCCATTGAGATAAGTTTAAACTGGGAACAGAAATTAAAATTTAGAAAAAGAGCAGATAACAGGTATCTGTAAACAGAAAGAATAGACTCATACTTTTGAGTCCTAGCAAAAACTACAGATTTTGGTTAGAAGCATGTATATTTTTCTGCTGTTCAGAGAACCATGTATGGTAGCTTTAGAATGAGCTAACAAGTTGGCTATAGTTTTGTGGAAGAATCTGGATACCTTTTGCTGTTAAACTGACATTATAACTGCCCTAGCCATTAATACTATCAGAGATCTAAGAAGGATAAGTAAAGTATATCTGAGTACAGACCAAATAGTTTCCAAATTTATTAAAAATGAGAGGGACCAGAGTTCTTATACAGTTAGTCATACCCAGGTCTCCATAGCATTGGAGGCAGAAATATCCAGAACAACGATCTTACTGTCTAAGCCAGGCCCATAGGTGAATTTTTTCCTTTTCTGTGGAAAGAAGACATGGAAAAGACTGACCTTATTTTGTCTAGGCAAAAGTGGTGCAATCAATTCTCCAGGGTCCTGCTGTTTGTCCACAGTCTGGACTGGGTCCTGGCAGCAGGTGTTGCACTGGGGCATCTCACCCAGTGGTCAGTATCGTCGTAATTCAGGTAGAGACCTTGGGTTACTGCTAGGATCTCGGAGTCTCTGTCTAGTCTGATAAGCTTTTTAATCATTATTTTAAATGCCATATTCTGCATATCTCTGAAGTATGAGGGCTGTCTAGGTATGTCTGAATAGACAAACTTTGTTTCTCATTATTTAAGTTTGACTTTGAAAACATATACAGGGAACTAAATAAGGCTTATTCCTGAAACTGATTATATCAGTACTGACTAACTTGTATTTTCTAACAGTCTATAATAAGTTAGCAGCTTTCACAAGACTAGAACTCCACACTCTAATGATTTTGAATTAAAGCTAATAAAGAAAATGAATTAGTCATTCCGAGGGTAAATACAGAACAAGTTTATATCTAGCTGTTAATGCTGTCTCCTGCAAAGGCAAGGAACAGGTCCTAGGGTGAAATGGGAACAGGAGGGAGTCTAAGAGCTAGCATTGCCCTAGAGAAAACTGAGACTCAGGTCTATCTTCCTGATGATCTATAGAACCCATCTTGGCAGGTGTGTACCAAGATGTCCTGGGAAAGCTGCCCTCGGCCCTAAATTTTTCCCCATTCACAAGTACTGATGACAGGACTCAGTCATGGGTCCTGTCTGTCCAGGGGCTCAAGGGGGGGGGGTGATACTGGAACCTCAATACCATCAGTCAAACAGTGTTGACCCGTTCTTGAACAAAAGCCATCAAGTCTGTTGATAAGAAGAAGCAATATCATTAGGGGCCTGTTAGAGCTGGAAGTAAGGTTGTTAACCAGGGAGACCAGCTGAGCAAGTTTTCATCCAGCTTTCCTGTGAGTGTTCTGTTCTCTATCATTAACAAGGCCATTGCTTCTCTAATTACCGCAGAGTGATTGACAGAGAAACAACATTCTTTCCCCCAGAAGAGGAGGTCCAAACCTCTTATTATCAATAGAAAAATTTATGACTCAGTTTATTTAAATAGCTTAAACCCAACAAAGTTAACAAAGATAAAGAGGGTAAACATACATTTTTAAGCCTAAATAGGCCTTAAACAAGGAAATATATTTTTAAACCATTAGTTAATATTTTTAATGCTTTTACATTTTTATATAGTTTTCCATGTTATAGTGATCCTCCCATTACAGAATTTTTCCCATTGTTATTTTACAACTGCAGTTTTGTCTACATTGTGAATCTCAATTCAAAAACATCTGACATGCAGGTGGTCCCAGACTACTCCTGTACAACCACCAAAAGATTGAGATTCATAGGCCTGGACACTGTTCCAAGCCCTCTATCAAACTGCTTAGGTCATTGTCTTCTGCATCACAAGAAATGAACATTTCCGTTTCTGGTTAGCTTTTGGTGTTTATGGCTCTGACCCTAATTTTTAGTCTTTTATTTTAAGGTCAAATATTAACAATATAAAACATTTTATAGCTATATGTCTCACAGCCTTATAAATTTATTTAAATTTTTTTCTAAAAAAATTAAAATCTCTTAAATGTCTTCCTGCAATATCAAGAATATCAAAAATAAAGTACTTCTTTGGTCCCACCCTCAACAGCATATACATAGTCTGTCCTTTAGATCTCAGCCTGATCCATTTCACTGTAGCTGATACTTCTGGTGACTATCACCTGGCACTGGCATTCCTAAAACTATTAAGGTCCATTGTTGCAACTGCACATTGTTTGGGACTCTAGTCCTGCCATACATTTGTAAACCTCAGTTGTTTCCTATGATCACTTTATGTCTTTATAACCATTTCACCTGGGTGACTCTTAAATTAACAAAGTCTAGCTGGCAGAGCAAGGTACATTTGAGTATAAAAACATTGAGATGCAGCTTTAATACTTTAAATCATATACATGAGTTATGCAAAAATCTATCCCAATCCAAACTATCTTGGAGATTTGTTAGGCCCACTCCACATGGTTACCTTTAATCAAGATGGCGGTGAAATCATGTGGCATCCTTTTTTTTTTAACTCTAGCAAAATGGCAATCCAAAATTTAAAATGGAATTATGCCTTATGGTTTCTTTAAAATTACCCATACATAGATTTTTAAGTAAATACAACATGGGTATAACAAAGGAAGAGCCATAATCCAATTCTAGAGCCAGCTTTTCAATTAAAAAAAACAGCATATAGCAGTTTTAACATTATCTATACCAAAAATTCATCTGAATTTCTTTCTGCTAACCCAAATTTAGTAATCAGAGCTCAGTGATAAATTTCTGAAGTCAGTCCTGTAAATGTGGCCACAGCAGTGATAGGTGGCGGAGACAGCAAAAATAGTCAGACCATTTCCGTCTCAGCTCCATGTTTGCAAGAAAACTTACATAGACAAACTTTTCAACAAAACAAGCATATTTAGTATTTGTATGTATGAGAAACCACAGCAAATGTAGTTACCAAAGTCTTTCTTGTGGTTTCCATCAGTGGTGTATGATATATTGTATGGCTATACTATTTTAAACAAGAACAGAAACATGCATATACTATAACAAAAAAACCCTTTAAATTTACATCACATAAAATCCTATACCAGCGTGAAACATTTGAGACCAACAGTAGTATTTTTTTCATACATTAACCAATAATAATTCGTAACCAGCCCCTATAAATGATGACAGAAAGTTATAACACATTGGATCTGAATGATCACAGCAGCTCTGGTGGAGGGAAGTCTGGCTGTAGTGTCACAGCATGGCCATTACAGCAACACCTATAGCCAGAGTCCTTGACCCGCTGAGCCAAACCTAAGTCAGGTTTGACCAGAAGTTGAGGCTCCCAGCCCCCAGGGCAGGCTGGGGAAACTCATCCCCCAGCACGGGAGGGGGCAGGGTGGTATGCAGCATGGGGGGAAAGATTGTTAAACTCTCCAAGCCACAGCAATTAACCCCAGATTTTCTGTTCAGTGTTTGAAATCCTGTTGGGATATATCTGCCGCCTACAACTGTGGCTGGCAGCCTTGCTACATTGTAACAACAAGGCTGCATAGCCCAGCCACCCATCCACACAAGCTCGCTGCTCCGCAGCCCCGTGCAAGGCTGACTCATTTTCATGAAATGTTTAAGGTGGCGGGTAGAGGTTATTTGTCTTATCCCTTTTAGGAAAATATACCCCTATGCTTATAGTCCTATCTCTAAAGTCCTGTAAGTGATCACAATATCAAAGTCAAAGAAGTCGTGATTTAAGTCTGTCCCATATCGTCAGCGTCAGCCTAAGTCAGGACAAAAACCCAACAACACACAGACACACAGGATAATGAACAGGACAATGGCACCAAACCAAACCAAAGACGACAGCCTCAAGTTGTTTTGTGGGTGCGATACGCCCGGCTATCTACCAAACCGAGATGCACATCCTGCGTGTCTCTCTGCCAAACTGAGACTGCTACCTGCTACCCATGTGTCTCTATACAGAACTGAGACCGCTACCTGTGTGTCTGTCCACAGAACTGAGACCGCTATCCACCTGTCTCACCAGAGGGAACCACCCTCTGCAGAAGGTGGCACCCAGGCACCCTGCCTGTGATCTTTTCGTGTCTCCCTAGATTGTCTACAGGCTCTTACGGTTCCTGGGCCTGCTGACATGAGACATGAGACTCAGACCTGAGACATGAAACAAAACACAGAAAATTTACCAGCGGGTTAAAGGCTCTATGGGTGGTAGTCCCAGTGGGATTGGGGGATCCTGGACAAGCTCCCAAATGTTATGCCCAAATCCGCAAAGTCCCCCAAAAGCCAACAAGGAGACCGAGTCCCGTATGTAAAAGCAAAGAGCATTCATTTTATGCAATTTTGCAAACTCAGTCTCTCCACATGTCCAATGTATTGGATTAAACGGAGAGCCCCGACCTCAGTTAGAGTTGGGTTTTTATAGTGGTAAAGGTAGGGGTGAGGGGTTTCTGAGGTTCAGGACCCCTGATTGGCTGACATTTGTCTAGGGCTGTCCTGGTGAGTGTGTGCTGGCCGGTGATATCCTAAAGAGCTATCTGCAACGGATAGCTACATGCAAAGGGAGAGCAATTTTTTTTCCAATGGAGTTTTTGTTCCTTTTTTTTTTGAAAGAGAGAAAAAGAACATAAATTTGGGTGAATAGAGATCAGGGGAGGATCTTGAAGTAATTGGGTAAGAGGAAAACATGATCAAAAGACTTTGTATAATTTTTTTTTTCAAAAGAAAAGAGTGGGGTAGTCAAATGCATCTGTAACCCAAGCAGTAGATGGACACAGACAGATTCCTGGAGTCCACTGTTCAGCTAGTCTAACCCAATTGGTGATCTCCAGGTTTTTTGAGAGACCCTGTTTCAAAATATAGAGAATAATTGAGGAATACATCCAGTGTCAACTTTTTCCTATATACATTCATATATATGTGAACCTGCATACCCATGTATTCAGATATAAACACACGCATGCACACACACACATACACAAAGATTACACAGCTAATAAAACAATAAAGCTGGAATTTGAGTTCAAATCTTTCAGATAATGTGACTGTCTCAAGAAAGCCAGTGTTTGTAATGTGAAGCATGATTTCCAGTAAATAGAAGATAATTTATCCTAAGTTCTATGGTCTTGTCAAAAGAGCACAGGGCTGAATTTCACAATTACAGCTCCAGTTTTGAACCTTAGGCAAGAATAATAAGCAAACTAAGCCTTAATTAGAACAAACATCACCCCTCCAAATCCCTATTCTAGTTAGTTTGTAATCTCTCTTCCTCTTCCTCCCTGTGTAAATGCTTTGTACAGCATCACACCCACAGAACATGGTGCTGTTTCTCCTTCTAATGACTACGCATGCTCTCCTTCCTTAACACCTACTACCCTAGTGTTTTTGATAGACCTTAGAGCCAACCTATATTCACTTTCAAACATTATTGTAGCACTTCAGTAGTAGAATGAGTACTTTAGAATAAAGCAATAGTCCTAATCCTTTCCTTTTTGTTGCTGACATTTATATTTAAAACACTGACTACTCTTGTTGTTATAGTTTTCAGCAAAATCTTAACTATTAGTTCAGTTAAGAGCAATAAGAGAGGGCTGAGGGCTGGAGAGACTGTCTACAGTTAGGAGCACTTGTGGCATTTCCCAAGGGCCTGAATTCAGTGCCCAGCACCCAGGTCAGGCAGCTCACAATTACCTGTATGTAACTCCAGCTCTTTGGAATGGTACACTCTCTTCTAATCTCTGCACCCACATACACAAGGGATGTATGGGATACAAACATACATAATAAAATAACTATTTTAAAGAACAGTAAGAAAAGTAAGATTTTTAATTCATTTCCACCTATTTCACAAACTACTCTCTCTGCTTTCATCTGAATTTCTGATCCATTTCATCCTTGCTTTCTGGAGAACTTTTTACAGCATTTGCAAGGAATAACTATTGATGGTTTTTTTTTAAAGAGTCTTTATTTCTCTACTTTTTTAAAAAATAAGTTTACAAGTAGTCCAGGCTAGGCTGGAACCTCATCTAACTGAGGCTGACTTTGAACTCTTGATTCTCTTGCCTCTACTCCTTTCACTCTTTGTTTTGCTTTGCTGTTTTGTTTTGAGACAGGGTTTTATGTATCCCATGCTGGACCCCAAACTTACTAAATAGTTGAGGATGACCTTTAATTTCTGGTTTGCCTGCTTCTACCTCCCGAGTGTTGGAATTACAAGCATATGCCCCACACCCAGTTCATGTGGTACTGGGATTTGAACCCAGATCGTGCAAGTTAGGCTAGCACGCTGTCCAGTGGCTACCTGAATAGTCTGCCTCCTTCACTTTCAAAGGATCCTTTGACAGAGCAGAGAATTCCAAGTCATGATTTTTTTTTTCCCCTCTCAACACTTTACATTCTCCATCCTGCTGTCTTGCTGCTTGCCTAGTTTCTGAGTTGGTTGCAGTTTTTTTTCTTTGCTCTTCTACGAGTGAGATGTTTTCTTCTCTACCTTTTTTCAAGATTTTTTTTCATTATTTCAATATAGCTGCTTTACCACATTTCCTTCCTGACTCCCCAAGGGATTTTTCTGGTCTAGGTACCATGAGAACCTGGTAAAGCTCCTGGAAGTAAAATTCAGGAGGGGGTGGGACTCCTCCATGACCGGGTTCCTCCTGGAGTTGTTAACTCTCAGATGTGCCCATGTAGTCCCAGCAATTCCTTAATTATACTTTATGTTTTTCCTGTCAAAACCTGTTTACCTCAAAGGCAGTATTTTGTCCTTTTTTGGTTTGGTTTTGTCTCACGTATCCCAGGCTGGCCTAGAATTCCTGATTCACCTCCTTCCACACCCCCACTCCTCCTCCAGGTGCCGGGACTACAGGTGGGTGTCACCCTGCCTAGCCCCATTCAAAGGTTTCTGTTTGTTCATTTCTTCTCCAATCCTGTGTGAGTCTCTGTATCAGCCATCATTTCTCAGTGTGCATCTGTGTGGAGTGGGGCCTGGGGTGTGACCTGCTGATGTGAAGTATTCATCCTGCAGAGGACTCCAGTTGCTAAACTATTTTGTTGTTGTTGTTGTTTTGTTTTGTTTTTCGATACAGGGTTTCTCTGTAGCTTTGGAGCCTGTTCAGAAACTAACTCTTGTAAACCAGGCTGGCCTTGAACTCACAGAGATCCACCTGCCTCTGTTTCCCTAGTGCTAGAATTAAAGGCGTGCACCACCACTGCCCAGCTCCAGTTGCTAAATTAAACAAGTGCCTTATAATGGCTTTGGGGGAAAGCCGGGCGGTGGTGGTGCACGCCTTTAATCCCAGCACTCGGGAGGCAGAGGCAGGAGGATCTCTGTGAGTTCGAAGCCAGTCTGGTTTACAAGAGCTAGTTCCAGGGCTGGAGAGATGGCTCAGAGGTTAAGAGCGCTGATTGTTCTTCCAGATGTCCTGAGTTCAATTCCCAGCAACCACATGGTGGCTCACAACCATCTGTAATGAACTCTGGTGCCCTCTTCTGGTATACATGCAGACAGAACTATCAAACCAAAAAAATAAAAAAATTAAAAACAACAACAACAACAACAAAAAAGAGCTAGTTCCAAGAGAGGCTCCAAAGCTACAGAGAAGCCCAGTCTTGAAAAACCAAAAAAAGAAAAGAAATAATCACTTTGGGGGCTCCTCATGGTGATACATGACTGTAATCCCAATACTCAAGAGGCAGAGGCCAAGAGTTACACCAAGTTCGAGGCCAGCCTAAGATGCATAGAAAGTCCAGGCTAGTCAGAAGTAGATAAACAAATAAATGGCCCTTTGGCACAAACACACACACACACATCACAAGAGTACTAAGACTTCAAAAAGTGAGACAAGGGGCTGGAGAGATGGTTCCGAGGTTAAAACCCCTGGCTGCTCTTGCAGAGGGCCCAGGTTAAATTTTCCAGCACATACAAGGCTTTCCACAACCATTTGTAACTCTAGTTCCGGGGAAATCCATCTGAGAGCCCCAAGGATGTGTACATGCAGACATGCATGCGGGAAAAACACCCATACACATAAAAATCAATAATTTTTTAAAGGTTATACAAAGTAGGATATCCTAGGCATCCCAGGACCTAAGGAGAGGCATGGTGGCAAACTCCCACATCCTAACAGGGCACCTCCATCCCAGTACAAGCCATGTGGCAAAACAAAGGTCCAAGTGTAGCCTTTATTCCCTCACCAAAGAATGGAGAAATGTGGTCCAATAGCCGAAAGCAAGACCAGCAGTCTCTTCCCTGGGCTCTAAACAGACACTGGCGGCACAAGAGGACGTTTAGTGCCTCCTGACCCTTCAACGTCAGCGGGAGGCAGCACTCCAACTCCCTAGTGGGTGGTTTCGGCAGAGCTGTCTGTCTTCTGAGTCTGTCCAGTAGGAACAGGAAGTGCTCAGGAGCTCTAACAGTCAGAGTCAGCTGTTGTAACTGACACACACACCCCAGTCAGAGACAATTGGAGCAGGAGTTGGTACTCCACTCCTTTGTCAGCGCAGCAAGGGTGAAGCTGAACTTCAACACCACCTTTACATGGCGCTGTGTGGGCCCTCCAGTTTTGCCAAAGTTGTGTCAGCATGGCCCAGAGCAGGGCACTGCTTGTTAAAAATAAAAAGGAGGAGAAAGAAAGGAGAGGAGAAGGGAGCAGCAGAGGTAGTAGAAGGGGACAAAAATCTCACAAGAAACTACCCAGAACGTTCAGGATACTTAAGAAAAATCATCCAAGAACCAGGAAAATAATGTATGAAAAAGACAAATCAACATACGTTAAGTTGTGAGAGGAATTGGTGTTGAATTACCTAAAAGTGCTATTAAAATCGGTATCATAAAAGGCTTCAGCAATAATTTGAAAATTCTTCTGAATCAGAATTTTAAAATCCATCAGAAGGCTGATGGGCTGACTTAGTAGGTAAAGGCACTTGCCGCTAGCCTGATAGTCTGACTTCAGTTCCTGGGCCCCACATGATGGAGTGAGAGAATTAATTTCTGAGAGTCATTCTTTGCCCTCCATATGCATGTGTGCACTCTCTCATACATACACAGTGCATACATACATAGCAAATGTCTTAAGATATTAAACTGCAGCAAAGAAATACAAATGAACTAAATGCAGATAGTAGAATGGGAAAGCACAGAAAATTCAATTCAAAATGTGCTGTACAGACTCAGTAATAGAATGAAAACCCCAGAGACTAGACCCGGTGACTCTAGGGATAGATCTGTAGAACACACTCAATCTGAACAGTGCAAAAACAGTCCTAGAGATCCATGAGATGCTTGAAATATTTAAAAAAAACTAAAATTTCTCCCTTTTTGGCAAAATACATGAACCTACAAATTCGAGAAGCTGAATCCAACAAGACAAGCACAAAGAAATCTGTGCCAAGACACACAGTCATTTCTGAACACTAAAAGTTAAGAAAAAAATATTGGAAGAAAGCAGAAATAGATGCTACTTATAGGAAACGCCACCATGAGTGACAGCAGGTTTTCCTTTTCTCTTTTCTTTTCTTTTTTTTTAATTTTTAATTTTTTTTTATTTTTCTCTGCTCCTCTCCCTGCCACTCCCCTCCCTCCCTCAACCCTCCCCCAAGGTTCCCATGCTCCCAATTTATTCAGGAGATCTTGTCTTTTTATACTTTCTACTTCCCATGTAGATTATATCTATGTAGGTCTCTCTTAGTGTCCATATTGTTGTCTAAACTCTCTGGGATTGTGTTTTGTAAGATGGCTTTTTTAGCCTTATGTTTAAAAACCACCTGTGAGTGAGTACATGTGATAATTGTCTTACTGTGTCTGGGTTACCTCACTCAAAATAATGCTTTCTAGTTCCATCCATTTTCCTGCAAAATTTAGGCTGTCGTTATTTTTTTCTGCTATGTAGTACTCCATTGTGTAAATGTACCACATTTTTTTCATCCATTCTTCGATCGAGGGGCATTTAGGTTGTTTCCAGTTTCTGGCTATGACAAACAAAGCTGCTATGAACATAGTTGAGCACATGTCCTTGTGGCACGATTGAGCATCTTTTGGGTATATACCCAAAAGTGGTATTACT